>JADNYI010000677.1:0-17515 GCA_015501065.1 Infundibulicybe gibba
GGGTACCTATGAGTGACCCACACTCATGGCATGCCCTAACCAGTGGGCAGCCCCAAACTTGGGAGTACCTGTGTACCCGCAAGTATTATACTTGTGGATCCAGGTATGGCCTCGGTGACCTCAAGTACTTGTGATCACGGTGATAAGCAAGCTTATCATCTAGGGGTTCGCAGCTCACATCTCTACTGATATTGGGCGCATTGGGCGCACTCTTACAGTACTGATCGCACCCATTCCGCTCCGAATGTGTCGAGATTGCGCTTCAATTCCGATTGCAGCCAAAGTCTCCGCATGTCGATCGCAGCACTTCGCACTCGGATCACATTACATTACATAGTTCCCTTACCTATTTACCATACCTCATGGCCGATAGCTCCAATATATAGAGACAGTAGCCACAACCATTAATACAAGTTCCCATTAGAGCTCAAAGCTCATCTCACATGCTTTGGCATTCCACTCTCGTTTAGGGCAGTGCCCTCTCATGATCTTGTCAAACTATGGGCTAGGCATCTCTTGCTAAACAGATACCCACTCGCAAACTGCAAAACACACAGGTTAGGTTTGGTTTTGCCACCTGGCCGCAATGTCACATCAACAGATCCAGGTTACTCATGGGTGCACTCGTGACATGCCTTATGTGGAAGCATGCATGTAGTCCGAGTTGCCATCCTCTTTGTACCATTCATTGGTACCTGTTTCCATTTCGACATTCTCCTGATTGTTGTTTGATTCATTTCCTCTGATTGAGTTGTTAGAAACTCAATCTTGTTTCTCTTCCTCTTCAGAGTCGCTAGTTTGAGGTTGATTGTCATCAACATCTCCTTCTGAGTCCTGGGCTATTGTGTGCACAGCTTTTAGCTGGTCTCACGCTTTCTTTGGATGTGGACAGTCCTTTGCAAAGTGACCTGGTCATCCGCAATTATAGCAACTGTTGGTTACTGTCTGTTGCTGGTTGACCAGGTCTTTCAAGGGTTTGTTGTCCTTCAGTGTGCTTTTGAATGGAGTTTGTGTGGTTACACATGCTTTATAGTCCCTGTTATATGGCTTGTCTTGCCATATTTTATTCTCTTGGCTCTTTCCTGGATCCTTTGGATGATGGTATCATTCATCCTTGTGTTCCTTATTAATTCTATTATGAGTCAATGTTTTTGACTCATTATTTTTATACAGTTTGTTGTCTGTAATCGTTTTTGCTTTGTGGGCATAATGTTCTGCAGTTTTTTGTGATGTCTCTATGGACTTTGCTTCAACCACAAAGTCATCTATCGTGTTGACTTTGGGCAATAGTCTACTATGAGTTAACAACTCATATCTCACCTGCAATGTAATTGTTACAATCCCTTCCTTCATGATCATCATCACTTGGATATCTGACTGATGGTATCATTCATAGACACTTCTATTACTTCCACCATCACCCCATCATCATCTGACATGCGCCATATGCTACATCATCAGATGATACATCATGCACACCTTATCTACTTCTCCACCGCATGGTCTCCGTTCTATCTTTGCTATCTTCCATTGTTCTTACTCAGCTGCTCAGTCAGCTCACTTCTTGTATTAGTCATCATACTCCATATGTGTTACTATACTCACAGACATAGTCATTATTGCGTAGTCATAGAACTACATACATATCTATATAAACGTAGCTACATACCCTTGTATTCGCTACGTTTAATCATTTATCTCTTTCCCCTCTACTGCCTCCTGACCCAGGAGACTTCAGACCTTGCTAAGTGTCCTTGAGTTTTTACTGTCGACTCATTGACTAGCGTTAGCAGGATGTAACATTCGATTAAATGGCTAGGGTCACCAGGCAACCCTGCAACAAAACAGGACAACCCCTAGGGATAGGGATGACATTGACATCGATCACAGTTGGGAGTATATCACTCCATATAGGGGCTCATTGCCAGTAACAGCATCAGAACTCGAACTACAAAGACTAGGTGACAAAGTGACCGTCACATGCAATAGGTATCACAGGATGTTGAAAGGATTGACAAAGAAGGAGTGGATCAACCTCCACAGACAGCACCAAACATTTGAGAAGCTCCATGATGAAAGATTAGCCAACTGACACTGCATGGACTATTTGAGCCACGGGTTATGTTCTTTGGACTCTGCAACTCCCCAAGCTCATTTTGCCGATGGATGGCTGAAATATTCAAGGACTTAATTCACCAAGGAAAAATGATCATATACATTGATGACATTATTATCTACGCCAAGGACAAGGACCAGCTCAGGGAGCGCAGCATTGAAGTCATGGAAATTGCATGCGCCAATGGAATCTCATTTAAGGCCAGTAAATGCTTATTCGAGGTCCCTGAGGTACCATTTCTAGGTGTGATTGTTGGCAATGGGAAGGTCCGCATGGAACAGGAAAAGATCGAAGTCATCCAGACATGGAAACATCCAGAGAACAAGAAGGGAGTCCAGAAATTCCTGGGATTTGCAAATTTTTACTGCTGCTTCATCAAAGATTATGGAAAAATGGCTGAACCTCTCACATGTCTCACAGGGTCTAGTGAGTGGTCTTGGACACCGGAACAGGATAGTCGCATTCGAAAACCTGAAATCAGCAATATGCTCAGAACCAATATTGGCCCTCCCCAGATCCAAAGGACGCTTCAGGGTTGAAACAGATGCGTCAGGGTATGCCATAGGAGGTGTCCTCTCACAAGAACAAGACGGAAAATGGCACCCCATCGCCTTCATGTCCAAGGTGATGAATCCAACACAACGACAATATGAAATATACAACAAGGAACTGCTTTCCATAATGGAAGCTCTATGCATCTGGCGGCAATACTTGGTGGATGCACAAGAACCATTTGATCTCCTAACTGATCACAAGAACCTGACTTATTTCAGAAAAGCACAACGGTTGAACAGTCGTCAAATGTGTTGGTATCTAAAGCTACAAGATTATGACTTTGAAATGCAACACATACCTGGCAAAACAAATACAAAGGCAGACATCCTCTCACAACTGGAGTGGTATGAAGAAGACACCGAAGAAGAAGAGGTCATGATGTTCAAGAATCATGGGTTTGGTATTCCTTCAGAAATGGAGGAAGACGATGAAATTTCGGACTTTGGCATACGGTTCTTTGGAGAAGAACTACCTGAAGAGGAGGTGATTTTGGACTCATCGGAAATTTCCATCTCAGCTCTCACGGAATTTGGCAATGAAGACCTAGAACACCTGAACCAAGTACAGTTGCAGCCCATGTTGACTGGTCGGAGAGCGAATGTCGCATCTTGGATACAGTAAGTCCACCACATGAGAATGAGCGTTCGACGTCAGTTGATGTTGCTGTGCAAAAATTTAATATCCGAACCATGATAATTAGTGGTTCAAGATGTACCTGGGATGGAGAGAAAATCAAGCGCCATCCGAGAAAGTGGGTGACCTGTAGCCTCCATTGCTGTCCACCATGCAATTGGGTCAGCATTTGTCACAATCGGTGCGGTACTGAGCCATTCTTCTAATGCATCGACTGTAACAGCAGCACAATTGTTCAGCCACCCAAAATAGCGTGCTGACATGCTTGAGGACCCAGAGGGCTAGGCGATATCAATGGAGATCAGTTGGTAGTACCAGATGTAAGATAAATGAAAGAACTGATGGTTACTGGTGTTACATTCCCAGTTGGTATTACTGCTGGTTTGTATGCCTTCTATTCCTCCCGAACGAGGTCCTCCGCCATTTTGATTCATTCCCAGGGCCATCCGGCTTTTGTGAAATAGCTTGTTTTGTACGATGGGTGAAGAACTAGTATACACGTCATATAGATATAATACTCCAATAAAAAAACGATTGACTTACTCATTGCAACATGAAACACAATGGACTTGTCAGTCAATCCATAATATTTGTTTAACATCAGAGAGCCGTGAACCACTGCTGCTCGCACAGCTGGAAGTAGTGACTTGTCATCGATCACCTCATCCATGCAAGTTGTCAGGGCATCAAAAATAGGAATAACTTTGTGGATAAGAGGTACGCGGCTCTGCGATATTTGCTTCATGGCAAGGAGAAACACCTATAGAGCAAATGAATAAAGTTATTAATATGCGAGTAGCATCTGAGTCTTACATCAAGGAAGGGGTCTAGCTGTGTAAGGATCTCCCATTCCTTGTCGGATAGCTTGAATCATTGTAATCAAACACCTCGTGGCTTATTGTGGTCTTAATTGATGACCAAGAGCTTCAAGGCTTCACAGAGTTGAAGTGCACGTCTTATAAGCTCAGCCGTGCTATTCCAGCGAGTAGCGACATCACGAATCATGAGCTTGGGTGTGATCTTGCTCAAAGCACATGACGCCTCGAGGTCTGCCTTGATCGTGGGACTATTGACAATTTTGTTTGCAAGACTACGGAGCTTCAGGCATACTGAATCAGGAACATATCATTTTTGATGGAAAATCAGAACCCGCACCTTAAAGATTGAGAACCGTCCAAGGTTGATATCGTTGCGGCTAAGGGGGGGGACCCGTTCGTCATAGCTCGCATCAAGGGCAACCTCATCAACCATGGCAGAGTCGCTCACTTCAACGCTTTCGTCTACCTCATCGCTTTCGTCTAGCAGCTCGAGTTCCTCATCACCAACCGCTGTGTCGTCATCGAGGTCATCAAGCAGTTGTAAATCTTCTTCTTCTTCTTCAGTGTCGTCAGAAGCTTTGTTCTTCTTGCTGAATTGTGAAAGAATAGCCTGTGGCACAGGTTGGAATCAGCAATGAGCACAGGTCAAAATGAATAAATTACCTTGACTACAAGGTTCAATACGTGCACAAAGCGCCTGACACGGGTACTATGTCCTCTGAAGTTGGGGAGGAGGTGTCCCAATTCAGTTGTCATGGTATTGTTATTTGCCGCATTGTCACAAATGAGGCCGAGGATCTGGGATGAAGTCATCAAGAAACTCAGTTCAGAATCTTCTTGATACCATACCTTATGTTGAATTCCATATTCATGAAGGCATTCTGCGATACGACCCGCCAGATAGACCCCCATATGTGCCTTTGAGACCCTAGATTGTTGAAATAAATCAGTGGGAATGAAGAGAATGAGGCACTAGGATGTACTTAACAAAGTCCAGGATGATTGAAGTCATCCTTCCATCCTTGATCCAATGAACAGTCATGCCGAGGAATGAAATTACTTGCGGCGAGGTCCAGCCGTCAACACACAGGTGAAGAGTTCCCAGATATTTCTATTAAGCCAATTATTCGAGTCTACAATTGTAACAATGGGAAAGAACATACTTTAAGCATTTGTCCCACTCGGACCCAAGTCAATTCGAATATTTCCTTGATGTCTCGAGAAAGAGTAGTAGGTGAAGGTGTGATAACCTTATTATTCAGGTCATGGAAGATGTCGAGTAGTTCTGGATCGTTGATAATCACAAACGGGCGGTGTCGTTGTGCAACCCAGAGCACTAGCTTCATCCAATGTTTTTTGGGTTGGTACGATGATCCATGCGCAAAGTTCTCCATGATTTGCGCCTGCAGAGAGTGCTCAGGCGTGCATTTATCTGCGTGTCGGTTGAGGTTGCTTGTGCTCTCATCGTGGCATACACGAGAGATGGTAACCGAGGGGTTTCTAACCAGGATTGGTGAGCCATCACAATGAGAGCAGGGCGAGTCAAAGAGTTGCATACTGTTTGCATTGAAATACATATTTAACCGAGCCCTTATCATGTACGATGATTGGTGTTGAGAAGTGTGTATACACATCCGAGCTCCAATTCTTCTGTTGAGCGGCTGAGGAAACAAACATGAGGGATGTTCAATGAAGTTGAGCACCGAAACAGGAATGCACCCAAGATATCCATCAGCAAAACACAACAACGCTATGGACTACTCTATAGTAGTCCATAGTATATGTCTATTTGTTTATAGTGTACCATAGTGGCCATAGAGGCCATAGTGTTCCTTTGTTTTGCTGATGTCTTCAGCGGAATTGCCAGAACATGAAGAAGCTGGTGGACTGGTATAAGTACCTTCCATTGGCAAGGTGAGACATGACACGGCTCGAACACCCGAGGTGAAACAGCTTGTCGTTGGGGTGTTCCCAGCTTGTGTGATCTCAGAAATCAGTTAGTATTTCAAAATCAAAGTAAATTACTCCCCAGTATTGAGCAATATATCAAGATGCTATCACGTCACCCGCTGGTCAAGCGGTTCAAGTGGCAGTCTGGCAAAACATTGGTACGACAGAATAGAGCAATTGTGGAAGAGTTGAACGTACTGGAAGCCCATTGAAACGGCAGCGACACATTAGCAATGCACAAGAGACCGCCAACTGTGGTAACTCACCAGAACTTCCATAGAACGACATCCAACATGAGGCCGTGGCCTGGCCCTGGTGTGAACTGCCAAAAAGCTAAACTTGCCCAGTGATTGGCCGCGGGGTTTGAACCACATAGAACTTGGGATTTCACTGGGTTTCAACCACCAACATTGAAGTTGAACTCTCGGCCATCAGCACAATTTCAAAAACTTCAAACCCGGTCCAACCGATCCCGGGCACCAGTTTCCGACACAAGCACCTGTTGCGCAGTCCAGCCTTGCTTCGTGCATGCCCAGGCCCTATCCCCACTGATGATTTGTGCAAAATCCGGAGGCTGGTGCGTCTCTCTTGCTTATCGCTCCATATTTGAATAATCTAATTGATTGACCCTATCTTAGCCATGATTCAACTTTGGGAGAAACACCTGTTACTGTTCCACTGGGCTCATTCAGTGTCCGCTCATGCTTGGCGCTATGCGCCCCATCCTCTCACTCAGTCGCTTCCCAATCGCCTCGCATCTCCATTGTACCCCCGCTTTGCACCCAGACCTTCTCACCGCCAACCTGGTTACACGACACCCTGCGCCTTTACCTCATCCCGTCTCATTCATGATGGCACCATTGCGCAAATAATGTTGCGCGACACCTTGCTCGGCCCATCCACTGATTGCACCCCACCCGTTCATGCCACTACCCTCCACCCTCTTCATCCAATCATAACCCATCTTACATCTTGAACCACATCCGGACCTACCTTGAAACCCTACCTTGAAGCCCTCACACTTAAGGCATGTCACGAGTGCACCCGTGAGTAACCTGGACTTGTGGTCACAAGTACTTGCATACGAAAAAATGATACCTGGATCTGCATGAGTTTTGTACTTGTGAGATCCGGATCCGCAGGTATTTTACTCACGAGTATCCAAGTACTCATGAGTGTTAAATACCTGTGGGTACTTACAAGTTACTTGCAGGTTACTCACCGGCTTGGAGGGCATGCACGTGCCAGTCCCTCGGCGCATCCGTTTGCATGTACTACCCGTGCGGAAACCACAGCCCACGTCCGCCCGTTTAGCCTCGCGGCATCCTTGTGCGCGTCAATTGAAGCGGCGAACGCAGTCGTGAGGGTGGAGGGGGCACACGAGCTGGGCCCAAGCCACTCCAGCCAATGAGAGTAGATGGTACATAACTCATCGAATCCCCGCCCATTTGCTCTCGTTTGCAAGAGGATACGGCGGCGGTAGTGGTGTGGACCAGTTGGGGGTGGGGACAAAGGATGGGGGTGTGCTAGCAGGATGGCAAGCAGCGGGATGGCAAGTGGCGGGATGGCGAGCGGCGGTGTTACCAATGCACGAGTGGGTGGGGTGGCAGGATGGGTGGTGGCGGGGGCGGAATGTAGTGACGGCGGCGGTGTCGGGTTCGTTCCCGTAAGCGACGGTTCACCCAACCGATCTTCTGACAGCGCGAGGTGGTGAAGACGTGTGGTGGTGGTGGGGATGCACGATGATTGATGGTGACGCGTCAGACACAAGTGTAAGGGGCCGACAATGAACGAGTGGGTAGTGCTCTGGATCCTGTGGGGGGGACTGACAAAGAACAGAGTGGCAGCGATGCTGACGTACCGGTGGGATGCGGTGGAGTAAAACCGACGGGCCATCTCCAGCTCTCTGTTTGCGAGAGAGCGGGGTAGCGGTGGCGCTGATGGATTCCATTCATGTGGGAGCAAGGGGGATGGGGTGCTGGCAAGCCCAGTCACGATTGATGATGATGTTGGAGAGCCATCAAAGGTGGGTGCAATGTCTGTGTGACATTTTGCTGCCATGCTGCGGTTGATGATGGCGTTAGTGTTTAAAGGTCCGGTCTATGTGACCGTGACCAAACCGGACTGTGACCGAAAAATGACCGGTCACACAGTGACCGCAGGTCCGGTCTTTTTGATTTTGGGGTGCGCAAGGTCCGGTCTTCCTGGATTGTGACAGCCTGTGTGACCGGTCATAACCGGTTATAGACCGGTTATTGCACAGCCACATGCGCACCCACCAAACACCCCAAAATACCATCAAAAACCATCAAAAATGGCTCTGAGAGCTGCTTTTTACATGGATATTTCACTTTTACACATGAAATATTCTGTCGCGGACCCTGTGTGACATCCATATATGGTAAAATTATCGGTCACGACCGGTTAGGACTGGTTATGACCGGTCACACCGGTCTTTGCGTGACCGATGGTCTTCAAACAAGCTTGAAATAATTGTGACCGGTAACCAGTCATGGTCCGGTCTTTTTCCTTTTTGGGTGATGATGTAACCGGTCACGGTCACGGTCTTTTCCAAATTAGGCAAATAACCGGACCTGACCGGACTTTTAAACACTAGATGGCGTGGCAATGATGATGACGTGGCAGCGGTGAGGCTGTGTGAGACGCTGTGAATGCATTGTGGTAGCAATGGTGCAGCGGAATGAGAACGAGTCATTGTGGCGGAACGATGTAGAGCAGCAGTGCGAGACAGTGGGGTGTCGGCAATTGAGGTGAGGGGTAGCGGCGTGAGTGTGAGCGCCATGCTATGGCTGGCAGCAGTGTGCTGCGACAATGGTGGTGCCATTGATGTGGGGCCGTGAGCCGTTGCCCATCACCAGCTCGCCCGGATGTCGTCTATGCTGCATTATCGATATAAAAAAACTTTGACTTACCTAAGTTCCCAACTCATCCCTAGAATTGACTGAAAATCCGAAGCACAAAGGCGGCCGTCCGTTTGGTGTATACGCCTAGATGCGAGGCAGTGGGATGGATTGTATGTAGATGTGGTGGAGATTGCGATGAGTACAGGCCACGAGTCACGGCAGGTACTTGCCGTGAGTACCTGTGGTTGAAAAATTGAAACTCGGACCCGCGGCAACCCGCGGCCACGAGTGATCCGGATCCGCGGGTCACCATACTCGCGGGTTTTCCCACGGGTCAACCCGCAGTGACTCACAAGTAACTCGCACTCGTGACATGCCTTACTCACACTCTAGCGGCCATCGGGAATCACATACGCTAGGTGGGTATCTGCAATCTTTGCTCTTATTCATTCTCATTTACCACACCTGACCACAGATATCGCGAGGGTGACACATTCATGTGCCCATGCATTTGAGACGCGACACGCGCCACCTTATCCTCCATTTGCTACAACTCCACCCATTCGCATCCCAGCCATCTCAATGCCTCGGCCCTCCATTGTGCACGCGATCAACCCTTGGCTATGTTACTGACTTCTGCTCGCCCACACACCTACTACCTACCACTCATACTCTAATACCCCTATTATCCACTCACACATAATTCCACATGGCCGGCAAATCACCAAGATTGAAAATCCCGGATACTGATCAATGTATAATGATTAGTTGATCATGTATTTCATCCGCAATATCCGCTCATGGTAATCTTGATGTTTTAACATTAATGTGGACGTGGCGGCGCCGCAGTGCACGCCTCACTAGGTACAATAATTGTAGATAAATAAGTGGAATGAATAGTTACCATCATATCCGACTTGTAAAAATACTCACAGGTACCCATACGAGTACCTGAGCATCAAAAATGCCTACCTGGATCCCTGAAGATCCGCCATCACAGGTGACCCGGATCCATGGCTCAACTAACCTGCGGGTTTTCCCACGGCTCTACTCACAGGTACTCGCATGTGACCCGGACTCGTACTATGCCTTAGCAGTAGACCTGTGCGGATCACTAAAGCCACTTGCATATCAGCAGGATGCCATTTTTTGGTATGTGACTAAGGCATGTCATGAGTCTACTCATGAGTGACTCGGATCTGCAGTCACAAGTACTCATGAGTCACCCATGAGTCACTTACTTGCAAGTATTCCCATGGGTCTACTTATGGGTACTTGTGAGTAACTTGGACTTGCGACATGCCCTATATATGACAGTGTTGCAGGCATTACCTCCAACAAATTCTAATGCATTAATATAGCAGCTAGCCTGTGATTTATATGAACTGATAGTAGTAAGTAGGTAAAAATATAGTAAAAAGAATTAATTAAAATGGATATATTTATGGGGTATTGACTAAAAGAGCAGCAGGTGCCAAAGCTTGCCCTTGACGAACCAATCTGATAGCCACATTTCTATTAAACAAGAGGGTGAGTGCTTCAAACACACCAAACTCATGAGAGGATAAAATAGAAATGAGCTGTGAGTAAAGTTGTTTGAGCTGAGTGCGACTTTTAAACTGCCAATTAGATTTGTATTTTGCCAGCTGCAAAACACCTGATGTATGGGCAGTGGCAAGACCCAGTCGGATAAAATTAATAGCATGAATCTCTTTTGTGCCTGGTGGGTGAGAGTATATAAAGTAAGACAATGAGAATCAAAAAAGGAGGAATATACCATGCTTGCTGGTCCATGGTTTGCCTTGTTGATTATTTTGACGGTCCAAATAAGAATAAAATGGAGACAGAGGATCCAAAAAAGAAATCAGAGTGGTTGTGACCATGGTGATAAAGGGCATTGGTGAAGTAACACCCTTATGATATTTTGACTGAGACTTTATCCAAGGGAAGGAGCGAATGTGTGCTGTGATAGAGGCGGAGTCTGTGTGATTGGTATAGCCGAGATCTTTTGACCAAAAAATAGTAGGGGCAACGCGAGAAAAGAGAATGCCAATGATGAGAGCAAGATGATGTACCCAATTAGATGAAGTGAAGTTTTTGGCAACATAGTCATAAGCATGAGCAACATACTCAGAATCAGGATTTAGGCGAAGGCGGTCCAGTGAAGCATGTTTGAGATCCCAGTCTTGAGGGAGAATGTTTTTCTGCCAAAGGTCTTTCATTTCGGAAAGAGTGGAAGGGATAGACCAAGGGGCATTCTTGTCAAAGACAAGTTGTTGGGTGAGAGTGTGGGTGATGTCCTGGGAAATGGAGAGAGGAATATTGGGAGAGGAGGAAGAGCGCTTGATGATCATCCACCAGTCAGGGAGAGGGGCTCTGTAGCGAGAAGTGCGATCCGGATATTCTTTATGCCAGGGAACCAAGTGAATGCGCAATAGCGTAAGCATGTGAGTGAATATGTTTGAAGCAAATAGATGTGGGTCTGGGAAACCAGCACCATATTTGATAAGGAAATTAGAAGCCATTGACAAAGAAGTGAGAAAGATGCCACTCCCTGAGACGGGGGCAGAGTATGATTTTGCCTTCATCTTGAGGAGATGTTGAGCGAGTTCATGGTATGAGTATGAAGTCGAAGCATGGTGAAGCTGAGTCAATGGGGTATTGTGATCATCACTAAGGATGAGGGTGAGATCAGTGTAGTTTCCATGAGGACCGTTTTTGTTGTCCCAGGCAAGAGCATATGGGTTACTCTGCCAAGCCTTAAGTGCATTTGACCGTCTGAGAGCATGAGCACGGATTGCAGTGCTACCATTCTTGAGAGCGGTAGTGATTGAGTGGCGGACATGCTTTGCCACAAGCTGTTTTGTATCGTGGATGAGGACGACAAGGGAATAAAAGGCAACAGCTTTTGCCTTTGCAATGCGTGAGTCATCATCGTGGGTCCACTCCAGCAGTTGAGTGCGACTGAGTGCAAGAGTCATGCAGAAGTACGCAAAGAATACCTGTGAGGAAGGAGAGGAAGTAAGTGCTCAATTCAGTGTATATGTGAAAACCTCCGCCGTAAGAATACTCCTACGGCGGAGTATCTGATGACACTGTGTATATGAAATTACACCGCCATAAGAATGTTCCTATGGCGGAGTATTTAACCAATGATTGTCATTTGTGTATATGAAATTACACCGCCATAAGAATGTTCCTATGGCGGTGTTGTTCAATGGTTGGTGGTGTTCAGGTGGGTTTACACCGCCATAGGAACATTCCTATGGCGGTGATTTCATGGATGTTTGAGTAGATGGTTACTTACATTGAAGTGGTGTTTACCAAAGTTGATGACCTGAGACTTCCGTGATGATGAATAGGGTAGATGTAGGACCCGGTCATAGGGCCAATGCTGATGAGATATATGAACCTTCGAAGGATGCTGTATCATGACATTCTGTGGGTTCAAACAAGGAAGTCCATCTTGGACAATTGCGCGCCCGATCCACATTGGATTCATGACCGTGGTTGCAATCACAGACGCATTGCCTGTGTGCATATAGTTGAGGGCGCGCTCCAGAACTGAACAAAGTTCAACGACAAATGTGTCGGAGAATGTTTTGGCCTTGATCGCATCAGCTGTGGAACGATAGATTATATCCAACAGTGCTGTGATGGGATATGTTGTCCAGTTGTAGACAGCAGGATATGCCTGGTAATGTTGGTTGGTCATTAATACAATCATGTTACTCATAAAATCAAAATGTACGCACATCAGGTTCAAACAGAACCACATGACGCGGTAGCTTCTCCCACAGACTCGCATGCAACCACATTGCACCCAGGGGAAGGATAATTTGGTTGAGGATTTCACTAGATTGTGGTCATGACACCATTTCCAGGATCTGATGAACGATTGCTGCCTACCTTCCTCTCTTTTGGCCTGGGTTGAGGGCATCTAGGTCAATGTAGTAGACATTCTCGAGGCGCAGGTCCCGGCATATAGAGCGGTCACGGATCTTCTCAGCATATGCCTCATGTGGTAGAGCCTGCTGACATTTCTGTACCCATCGCTGAGCAGCAAGCTGGTGACTTTTCGCATTCATCCATGATCCAGCAAGCATCCGAGTAATATAGCCAACTTGAACCTCATGATGTTGGGCCGATCGTCCACGAGTATTGTGCATGACAGCGTTGTATCCCTGGCTAGATATGCCAAAAATCGCGGGTTTGCGGGCATTGTCATTATCATCGTTGTTTTCTGATGAACTCGAGACACTGTCCTCGTCCGAATACATCAATCCACCATTAATCTCCTCCAACAGTTTATAGCAAGGATGAAAAAGGCCTTTAGCCTGGAAGTGGCCAGCAGTGCGAAGTCCTGCCTGCGGATAGACAGTATACGCCGTTTCAAGATGGCTGCCAGTGACAAAGTTGGGGTCTTCATGGAGAAAAAGTTCATCGAGATGTTGGAAGTCAATAAGGACACCCATGTTCTTAGTGCCAGGTCGGAAGAGGGCAATCCTTCGCTGGATTGGGTACCCATCCACTGAGTAGATATTGATTGGGTCGCCATTGGCATCCTCCTGGTCCAGTTGTTCAAGCTCATGATGCTCATACTCCTCACGAATGCGTCGATCATGGCTGTTGTAGATGCCATCTGGATACTGGTCCATGATATCAGTGACATCACGGTTCTGCCACTGGGCAACACGCCTGACACTGTAGAAGCGTGAATTGTTAGGTTGGTATCTGCTATTATATTGCAGTACTTGCCTGACATGAGTTGCGATTGCAATGGTCATGTAGCGTATGTTTGAGAAATCGCGGTCACGATCCCAATTGCGCGCTTCCTCGCCCTCATTATTTGTGTGAAGGCCCAATGGTTGGTTTTGGCCGTAGCGGGATGTGATGGCGACAGGATAGCGTTGCTCAAGAAAACCATCGGCTTTCCAGTTGTCTGGTGCATTGGTGACCCATATCGCATACTGTTCGGCCATTCTTACATGCAAGCGATGTAGGTGAACAAGGTTAAGGCCGATGGAGGACAAGCTGATGAGAATGATAAAATTGAGTTTCGAGTGAAAAGTGGGATTGTGAGGGAGAATACATACTTGACATTGGTGGGAAAGTCAAAGTCTGGATCGTCCACATCAGGATAGTCATCAAAGACAATGACATCATGATAGGCAATGTCACTGAGCATTTTGGCAATGAACATAACTGACATTCTGTAGTGGCGAAGAGAGAGAGCAGAGGAAGCGGAAGAGGAACCTGGTGGTGTGTTGTCTTGGGATTGACGGTCAACAATGTCTCTTGGGATCCAAGCAAGCCAGACATCTTCAGAACGAGGGGAGCGGCCAATAAAATGGATACTGTTCCTTGGATCATAGCCGAGTTTGGTGAATTTGGCAGAAAAGGTGCGCAATGAGTGGGCAAGTTGCATCTTGAATTCATAGTTGTGGTCTACTTGAAGGCAAGGAAGGAGGGCGCCAAATCCAATGTGAGCGCCAACGCATACCATTAGATCCAGGAAGACTGAACGAGCAGACCAATCAAGGTCATTCTTTGTAGGGTCAACGACAAGGGGGGAGTTGCGGAAGTCAATAGTCGCGCGTGAGGAAAGGGAGGATAGGGCAGCATGTTTGCTGCGAGAGTCATAAATGTGCCTGTAGTGATGGAGTGGGTAGGATTTGATTGGCTGATTTGCAAAGTCGTCGTGCATGGACTCAGAGTTGGCGAGAAGGGCAGCGGCAAGGGTGATATCTTGGGAGGGAGCATCATCTGTTCCAAAAGGAGAAGGCGTGAGGGCAACATCAAACGGGGCGTCTAATGAAGGATCAAGATCCATTTGAGTGATCCAGAAGAAGAGTTGGAGTTGGATATGTGAAAGTAGGGTGAGAGGGAAGGAAGGATATTCGGTGGAAGCGTTGTGGATGAGTTGAGTGGGGTTTATATATATACAGCGGAGATCGGAAAAGAGGAGGGAGAAATCGGATGAAGGTAATAGGAATGAGGAGAGTGATAAGATAGAAAGGGTTAGGCTTACACTGACAACAAGGGAGTGAGCAGCAGGATTGAGCAGGATCAAAAATGATAAATGTGCGCGGTAGGAGTGATCTTACGGCGGGATATTTCATCAATAGCGTACATGTCTGTATGCATTAGATTGATGTCCCCAAATGAGACATTTGATAACTAATTCTGTTGATGTAAGATAAGGAGGAGACCCCCGCCATAAGAATGATCCTATGGCGCATATTTTGATCTATGATGGTACACCCCATAAATTGGTCATACAGTGGTGCCCATAAATATGGCATGTGGAGCACTAGAGATAAGACACACCTCTAGGAAAGCTGGTCATATGATTCTGCAGTTCCATAGCTTATTGATTGTCGTTAATTCACAATGGATCAGTCTACATGCCATCACAAATGCTCACTTTGTGATTTAGTCAATCTCTGACGCCAATTGGAACATAACCAGTCCATTTTCACTGCATTCAGGGCCACAAAACTCCTATTACATAGAATGATGACATCAATCATTTATCCAAAACCTCAAGATGCTATCTCCCTGCTCCTGGTGTAGCAGTGATTTAGGTCACACAGAAACTCATGCTTTCTCCCATTTTCTTGCATGTCCTAGTAGATTCCTCAAATCACTCACCCCGATCTCACGCCCACAAGAGGCTTCATTTACATGACACTCCAATGGTTACAACTTACAAGTTTGGGGCCTCGGACTTCAAGCGCTTCACACATTTGTATTCCCTTACTATATTTAGTACTTGCCCTCGTCTTCTGTAGGACCATCAACCTGAGCTCCAACAGATTCCAATGTGACAGATGGTAGGGTTGAATGTTCGCATTTTCTCGGGCTCTCCATGGTTGAAGGCGGGGCCCTTAGAGGTTTTGACCTCAAAAGTTGTCTCACATGTTTCTCTAAGTAATTCAAGCAAGTCCATTTCATGCTACAAGACATATGAAATACATTTCAAGCCCATGATCCACATGGTACGTTGTCACGCCCAGTTTGCTCATACTCTCTTCTTTTTCTGTCGGTCTTCAACCACCCTCATTCCCCCTCAGTTCCTGATGCACTCGTAAATCTCTCCCACACCGGAGTCAGGGGGATTCATGATAACGTAAGGAGATGGCGATATCAGGCATAGGATTTTGACAAGATGCACATGGACAGGGTGTCAAGCTGAGGACTGGGTTGCCTGGGGGTGTTGATTGATTGCACATAGACGGGGTGACAAGAGGGCTGGATTGCCTGGGGGTGTGTTGATTGGTTAGAGATTCGGAGATGATAAGCACACGTGGATTGGTTAGAGCTTCGGAGACGATAAGCACACGTGGATACCGCATGGGGAGGGCAAGGGGAGTATATATAATTTGCATTTTGTGAACACACCCTCACGCTCACCGTCTTGTCGGAAAATGCCTCCACGAGGACAGAAGTCAACGAAAAACTCAGCCACAGCAGTGGAGGGAGGGGGAGTACAGGGGCGTGGTCAGAAAGGAAAACGTAAGTCAACTGTTGCTGTTTCTAAAGCGGTAGAGGCGGTTGGTGGAAGTGAGAAGGGGGGAAAGAAGACGAGGGCAACGGGGAAAGGGAAAGATCTGGGATCTGGAGAAGATGAGGATGAATTGTCATCAGAGGTGGAAGATGAGGAGCTCACAGGGAGCACGGCGGACGACGATGCACAGGCGGCAATCATATCGATCAACCTGATGGATATCGTGAATCCAATGAAGCCATTGAACTTCGGACGGTGGAACGACCGGGAGATGAAAGAGTCTCAGGCCTTGATACTGCATGCATCGATGAAGGCGTCCTCGTTTTCAACAACCAAATTTGAAAACATGATACCGCTAATCATGAATATCGCGTCACTGGACGAGTCGTGCATTAACACTGACATCAAGGGTATCAAGCTTGCGCCGCGATTGGTCCTGAGTGAGAAAGGGAATGAGTTGCGGGAGATCTTTGCAGCGGGGGTCGTCATCGAAGGCAGGCAGCGAGGATTGAGGCGAGGGCGTTGACAGACAAAATCAACATCATGAGAAAGTCAATGCAGGATGACGGGGATGGGAGTTCAGCGACGGAGGAGAAAATTCGGGAGCTGGAGAATCAGCGGAGGGCGGTGTCAGAGTGGGGGGTGATTGTCTACAACGAGGGTGAGTGATAGATGGACGGAACCAGGCGATATACTCACGGGATGTGGTAGAGGTGATGGTGCGGAACGGAGGCCTGCTGGCACTTCACATCTCTCGGAACACCACCGTGCAGCAATACCATGAGACGGATGAAGAGAAATTAGTGATGCTGATCAGGGGGTATGTGGCGCGTTCTCCGGAAGGACCCGATTCGCAGCCTATGTGGGTGGCGAGAATGGGGAACAAATCGTCAGCACTGCGACAAATATTCCACCACAAGGAAACTCTGCAATATCTTCTGTCGCTGCACGAGTTCGGGCACATCTTCCATTACAAGAAATGCCTGAATTCAAAATGGATCAAAGCAAATATGCATAGCATTGGCGGAGGCGTGAGTAATGGGAATCCTGTTGGCGGCTGGACTTCTGA
>JADNYI010000678.1:0-17442 GCA_015501065.1 Infundibulicybe gibba
GTGTGGTGGGCGCGTTGCGGTGCGGAGGATCTTGTTGTTAACGGACATCTTGATGGTAGGGGCCCTAGGTGGTCAAAATTGTCCAGTCAACATCCAAACTTCAATACTGCATCCAACCCCATCCACCACCTGGTTATGTTTTTCATCAGGCAGGCAGGCCAAGAAGGTTCATAACAACCCCTGGGACGATATAATGCGGGATATCTACTCACCAGACCTTTCGACGACGACGGATGTTGACCTTCTTGTTGACGAGGGGGCGAAATTAGGACCACAACAACCACAAACCTCGCCGATACAAGATTTCCCGTTATGGAAATCTTAAATTTCGTCCCAACATTCATTATATTTCCCACCACACCACACAATTTGGTCCTTCATCCTGCCAACTCATAGAAGATTGGATCGCCCTCCATTCATCTATCTACACATCCGTTTACACGCTGATTTCATGATCCTCAGGTTGAACAACCAGCAGGTCTCCCGGCATGAGGGCGGCAGGTGGTTAGCTATCCGAACCATTGCATATGACCTCGGGTCACTATATTGCTGGGTGTAGAGTGAGAACAATGTCACGTCGCTATCGGTCAACAAGGATCCAGATATCCACCCGTTTCACAGAAAGTTGCCATCTCCATGGACGACCGGGGCTCCATTGCTGGGCTCGTGATCACATATTACTGGCCATCACATCATTAAGAAGATACACGATATCCACTAAACTATCCGTCAGAGCCACGGGTGCGCTATTTCATGGTATGTGGGGTGGTATTTCCATTGGGACGACGAAGGCTAAATTTCGGGCGGCAGGTGATAGGGCTGAGATCCGACCGACGGGGGAGTGGCGAGAGAAAAACTAGGATGAGCTGGAATCGAGTATGTCAAGTTGTCTGGTCTGTTGGCCGGTACAGAGTCGGACGAAGGCTCTGGGTACCTTGGTATGTGTGAAACACCACTGGAGAGTCATTCTCCCTGGGCAATTCGACCGTGGCTGCTTTGACGAGCGAAGCTTTCTGTTGGATCGCAGGTGGCAAGACCACTTCCGGCCGTTTAACATCTAATCTAAGCGTAACGCAATTAACCTAACGGTTATGGCCGATCCAAAGTGACACTAACCAGAGGTTGTTTTTATTTCGCTCTTCCGCCATCTTTTGAAGGCTCCATAGATAAGCACGATCAGCACCAACCCTCCAATGACACCACCCGCAATTGCCCCGGCTGGGCTAGAAGATTTGTGTGTGTTAGATGCCGGGGTTGAACCCGGTGTACTCGATGGTGTTGGCTTTGGCACTGTCGATGCTGGCGCTGCCGCAACGCCATTATGGACGATGTAGTCAAAACCAAAGGCCTGCGCCCCTGTCACCTCGGTCACCGTGAGGACCACGCGGTGGCTTCCAACAATTGTGGAATCATCATAGAAAAACTTGGTATTTTCAAGACTGCCATCGGCACCGCCGCCTGGATAGGTTGCCGTATACTTCCCGGGAGCATTCCCATCGACCGAGATAGTCGATGTCACTGTCCCTGCGTCTTGGGTATTCAAGATACCGTAAACCGCAAAGTATGAGCCTGCAGATAAATAAGCAAAATATAATAGTAGTGCTATGGGTGACCTACCCGTAAACTGAAAGGTGATGCTATCTCCAGGGGTCTTCGTCCAATGTACTGTGTTTTGATATGGCTTTACAGGATGCTGGTTGTCGAGAAAAGTTCCCCAACTTCCAGAATACGCTAAAGTTGAATCCGCATCATCCACAATACGTAGTTGTGCTTTTAGAACTGTGGAAGGCCCTGTGGTGACTGTTAGGAAATCTACATCATTCGACTGTGTCCCCGCTATAGTGAGTAGATGAGACCCATCCCTAAGCGTTGGAGAGGTGTATGTTGCCCCGTTCAAACCAGGTGATGGATCTCTAGCAAGGACCCCATCAATTGAGGCCGATATCTGCGTGGCATTGGTTAACGGTCGGCTACCCCATATGCTTACAGACACTCCTGCGTATCTTAAATGAGCGTTAAATGGTAGGCGGGGAGGAAATCACCATTAAATTGATATACCATCAAACCACCACTGAGGGTCTCCGAGGATGTTGTCCCGCCAAAAAATTGAGAGCTATTCCCTGTCGGGGATGGCGTATTAACCCATTGCCCAGAATAATCAATTGACGAGTCAGCGTTGTCGACGATAATGACAGACATCTAGAGGCAAAAGTGGGGGCTCATCTCCCCCTTACTTAAAGTAAATCGACATCACATCTCCATCGGATATGATGTGAAAGACGGTCCAGAAAAGGTCCAGAGGTAGCAAGTTAGCAGCCTCTCAGCACCGATGGGGTTGTGTTGACAGCCAAAGCCGCTACAATGCCACTACTCGAGAGCAAGTCGAATGGACAGCGAACGTGCATGGGCTCCGTGCCTAGTCATTACGCAACGATGCAGTACTCACCCAACATATTTGCTACTATTTAATCACCGAGTCGTACCTGTGAGGGGACACAAAACCCGCGCCGCTAAAGCTTTTGCCAAACACAAATAAACAACAACATTCAGCGACAACGGCCAACGGCGGGCAGCGTGCTGTGAATGCCGAGAGGTGAATTGCGTGCGGTGCACGGCGAGTGCTAACAACGGCGAACGGCGAACTGCGAACGGTGAATGGAACGGTGAATGGTGAACGGCGAATGGTGAATGGCGAACGGTGAATGGCGAATGGTGAGCGGTGCAGGGTGCGGGGTGCGCGGCGAGTGGCGGGAGCTGGGTACCGAATGGCGAGAGGTGAACGGCGAACGGCGAACGGGGAGCGGTGCGGGGTGCGCGGCGAGTGGCGGGAGCTGGGTACCGAATGGCGAGAGGTGAACGGCGAACGGCGAACGGGGAGCGGTGCGGGGTGCGCGGCGAGTGGCGGGAGCTGGATACTGAATGGTGAGAGGTGAACGGTGAATGGCGAACGGGGAGCGGTGCGGGGTGCGCGGCGAGTGGCGGGAGCTGGATACAGAGTGGCGAGAGGCAAGTGATTGGTAGAAGGCGGAGGGAATTTCAGCAGCTCTCAGGGCGGTGGGTAACAAAAACATGTATTCATTCAATTTGTGGTACCAGTGCTACTAAGTATGAGCTATCGAATATTGTATGATTGCTTCCGACGCTCCTTTCTCTGGGGGTATAAGTTGTAATCGATATCTTGCTCTGGGGTCTCGGGTCCTGGGCTAGCGGTGCGGGTGATCAGTTGTGGACGAAGGCGATCCACAACTGCTAAAAGAACGGCCTCGGGGTCTGCATTCCGAGACACTGCAATAAGATTACGCAAACACGCTGCCAGCCGATCCTCAACCTCAAGAACGCTTTGGTAAGCAATGACCTCGGCATTGCATCCGTGGATTGGACCGGGGGGGTCCTGCAGGTCGAAAAAGTTTTGGTTGGGACTTGAGGGTAGCAAACCTTGATTCGGGGAGTAGGGAATTTCGATGGACATGTCGGCTGGGAGATTGGGGAGAATTTCGCTCTCATCGAGGGCCTGATCAAAATCACTGTCGCTACCATGATTAGACGCGATTTGAAAAAGCTCGGGCTCCAAAGGATTGTGTGGTGCATCCACGGATGAGTCCATATCAACATCAGGGTCCGACGTACTGATTTCATACATTTCATCGTCGGAGAGTTCCTGTAGCATTGTGTGCTCAACGTCCGCATCGAGTGCCATGGTAATTGCGGTAGAATCCCGTGGAATCATGTTGCTTGATGTTGATTGATTGGATGTGTCGCTGTCGGAATGCGTGGCCGCAGGAACCATGGTCCGCATTCGAGTATAATGATCAGCCATGCGGCGGCGCTCGTCATACTCACGGAAGAAGTCCGGAAAGACCCTAGAGATCAAGAGCAATACCCAGTTATCAAGGCGTGGCAGCCGTCCAGAGTGTTGATACGGATCAAAATATTTGCTTTTGCAGCGCCCATTGAACGATTCAAGGTGGTTTGTGGTGCGCGGGAATATTTCAGGAGGAATACCAAGAATTTTGGCAGCAGAAAGCACACCAGCCATTGACCAGGAAGCCCAGAACGCCGGAACCGCGAGATACGATTTCAAATAACCAAGAAAAGCGAGTGCCCCTTGAGATTGTTTTTTCCGGATAGCTGAGTCCGACTCGCCTAGTTTCTGAAAGTAGATAAGCTCTTGATTGTAAGCATCTTGAGCCACTGGGTATTCGGTGATGTCTTTGAGAAGGTGCATGAGGAAACGCCCTAAACGAGATCGGACCTCCTGCCGGGCTTCTCCACGAGGTACACAAGCAAGGTACCGATTTAGGCCATTACGCCATGCCTGCCAGGTGTGGAACATGCACAGAATAAGGTGCAGACCGGGCCATATTTTTTCGAGTGCAGCGCGCTCTCTGGTATCATTGTCAGTGTTAGCAATCGCTACCTGGAATGTTTCTCCGTTAGAATTCACGCCCATAGACTGTTTCCATGCGCCCAAGAGCTGTTCCAGGATCTTGTTGTCGTAGGAGGCATGCGCTGCCTTGGCGTCCTTTTTTGGTGTGAAGATGATCGTTGCCACAGGTATGCCAATGTTCCGATCATCAATAACCATCAGAAAGAATACCAGTATGGCCGTTGAACAAACTCCAAAGGTCCCGTCCATCAAGAGCTGTTTTTTGTGTCCATACTGCCAGGCCAATTCTTGCTGCCGGGGGGTTGATAGAATTAATGCCAAGCGGTCCGATAGCCCAGGGCCAATCGGCTGATAATACATCAGGGATTCTGTTAGCAATTCCTGGGGTGGCTGGGGATTCTCCTTCCGGAACCATTGATCAAGATTTTCAACCGCCTTCGATTGGGTGGGAATTCCAGCTTCCTGCCGCAACGACCGGTAGAGGGAGGTTGATTCATATTCCCTGAGAATATACCGATGTGTGGTATCACCTGGAGTGATTCCCCATCGTTCCGTGGCCCAATCGCGACAAAGAGAGCGCACACGGCTAATTGGTGTATGCGTGCGTAGCAATGATAATGCATGTGCGCGAAGCTCAGGGTGTAAGGGAATGATTGGATCGCGTGACATTTGAATCTGCTCAATGCAAGCCGCGTTATGATCAAGTATACCTGATATTTCATTGAAGACCAGTAGATCCCCATCATCTGGTGGTTTATCGGGATTAAATCCATTCTGGGCATGTTTGGGACCTGCACGCACCTTGTGTCATTACCACCTGTGCATACATACTACATTTAACATCTTCCCAGGGAATCCGGCGCTTCTTGGACACACGGCGACCTTCACTATTGTTTGTGCCACAGAGGCATTGGTACAACCGGGTCCAGCGGGTATATTTTTTACCGGGGCCAACTGATTTTGAGTCGCTTTTTCGGATTGACATCTTAGATCTTACGTCGCGGTGTCCATCCGGAAAATGGAGCCCCAGCTGGGAGAACAAATCGAATGCATGGTCTAAAACAATTGGTTAGCGTGCTACATATCTCGAGAATATACTAAAAACTTACCCTGATCCTCTTGAGAATAATCATATCGGTAGCGATCTACCCCAACAAGGTTAAGATGACCCTGTAACTGGTCGCGCTCTATTTCCAAGAGCGCCAGGGCCTTTGGAAGTGAAGGAGGACTGGTCGATTTCGATGATTGCCTCATTTGGGGAAATCAGTGGGGATTTGGATTGAATTCATGGTTCTATGTATACGTGGTATATGTGATAATGGTATGGTAATAGATAACAATGATAGATTGTATGTCGCGTCGCGTCCCAAATCCGGGTCACGCGGACGCGTGACCAATTTAAAATCCCGCTTCAGCGGCGCGGGTTTAAAGTTCCCTGTGAGGTGGCTAAAATAGGGACCCTAAACCCGCGCCGCTGAAGCGGAGTTTGAAATATGAATTTTGACGGTTTGGGCGCAAGTCTGCATGTCATAGAATGCCTTCCCCAGCCTCAAACTTCCCTAGTACTCTTGTAACATTATAGTATTGCCATCCTAACTCTAGCTGAACCCTA
Organism: Infundibulicybe gibba; assembly: GCA_015501065.1. Lineage (NCBI taxonomy): Eukaryota > Fungi > Basidiomycota > Agaricomycetes > Agaricales > Omphalinaceae > Infundibulicybe > Infundibulicybe gibba. Next base: position 6,000 of record JADNYI010000678.1, read on the forward strand.
ACCGAACCCTAACAGCTAACCAAAGTCTAACCAAACCCTAACCACTAACTGCTGACCAAACCCTAACCAGCTAAGTTTGTCGTTTTAAACGCCGCTTTCAGCGGCGTGGGTTTAAAGTTCCTAAAATAGGGATGTCCAAAGGGGTCTATGAATGAAGTCGCCCTTGGGCTGCAGTTGAAACCGCCAAGCATCTCATTGCACTGTAGTTACAAACCGAGCCAGTAAAATATTGCTATTAGAACTATGCTCTACTCATCTCGTGTCTTTTTATATTCTTCCACCCACTTCTTTTCAACATCACCTTTCGGAAGCACAACAAAGGTTAAACACCCATCCTTCAGTTCCAACCCATCCCTGGGCTGGTCGTCCTTAGATCCTGCGGCCTTGCAAACATCCCGCAAGGTCATGTTTTTCCCGACTTTTAGAAGCCGCTTCCGACGGGTCATGGCATAGATAACAAGCTGCCCGTCCACGTACTCCCCATTTGAGTCCCACTCCGGAGGTGGTGCCTGGGGAGGAAACATCGTTGACATGTGCGCAGCAAATGCGGTATCCTCGATGAAATGGGTGATGATGTCTGTCGTGGCATATTGGGGATACAAGAAAAATACGGGAATGATAAGTATGTTCCGGGTTGAGTCCTCTGGATCAAATCGCGGAGAATAAGGGTTTTCGGAACCGTCAGGCTTTCGAATTGGTATTAGATTCCGGACCTGTGTTTCGTGTAAAACAAGATCGGGTATCTCATGTGTTACACTTACCCGGAATGCTGCGAGCAATAGTTGCTTTGCTTCGTTCTCCTTCCGAATCCGTTCAAGCCTCTCATTTTCTCGTTTATCCTTTTGTGCCTTGGATTTATTCGCCCGCTCGAGAAGATCCTTTACGCCGTTATTATCATGGTCAAATTCAAGACATCGGAGACAGCAATCAATTGCTTCCTCAACCCGATCGAGCGCAATCAACGCCAACGCGGAACGGTAGAAACCCTTTGAGGATTGGGGGTTCAGCCCTAGCGCTTTGGAACAGTCTCTCAAGACGGACCCAAAGTTCTCTTTAACCTTTCGTTCAACCTCAGTGCTTCTAGCGGAACGCGGAACTCACTTAATTCAAGATTGCACGCGGCACGATTGCAGAATAGGGCCTCAAGGATGCTCTTTTCCGTTGGTTTGGCATCAAGGCCTTGTGTATAGAATCCGAGTGCCTCGCGATATCGTTTCCCTTTGAAATAATCGTTTCCTTGTTCCTTAAAATTCTGCGCGATCTCTATAGACAAATATCAGGGAATAGTGGCTGGAAAATAAGCTTCGGGATGCTCACCCACCATCCGGCGTTCCGTCGTAGGCGAGATTTTGCAAGGCTGATATTATCGCATCATCTGTGTCCTCAGTCGGCAGTGTCTTCATAAAAAGAGGAACTGAGTCGAAAGCCGAAAGCTTTTCTTGAATAGTTTGATCCGTAATTGGCTGGGGACCGACTGTTGTTGAAGACATTGTAGCCAGAGTGTTGGAGGGGAGCAGATAAGATCAAATTTAAGATGTTTGGCCGGCCCCCGGGCCGTACCCCACCGATTCACACCAGAACCTGTTGTCGTCACTCGAACTGCTCACAGGTAATGTCTCATATCCGCGCCCTCAGGACTGCGCTGAATTCGAACGGGAGATATAAATTCAAGGTGAGGAATGCGCACCATATATCATAATTCGAGTTGAGCTCAAATGCCCCTGCAAGCCTCCCGAGTTCGACGTCGATTTTTTGGTCATAGGCGGAGGTCAATCATCTTATATTTTCCCTTACTTTTCCTCAAGTATGGTATATAGGTGTCGTTGGGTTATCCGTTGCGCAGCGCCTCGCATACCGCTTCCCTACACTCTCCACCTTCCTTGTCGAGCGGCACACCAGGGCTGGAGAGGAGACCAGGTGAGTAGACGCATTGCCCATGGTTCTCTGTCTGTTAATAGTTCTGCCAAGTTCACGAAACTCTGAGGTTGTCCATTCGGGTGGGACGGTCTTGTGTGTCTTGCACTCAACCTAACCTGTTTATTAGGCTTGTATTACCCCCCAGCGTCTTTGAAAACTCAGCTCTGCCTTCGAGGGAGGGACCTCATATATGAGCGATGTAAAGCGCTCAACATCCCGTATAAGAAGATGGGTAAATTAGTCGTTGCAAAAGCTGGCCAGGAGTCCTATATCGCAAGGCTCCACTCTAAATCGATGCAACTGAACTGGCCTCCGAATTCCGTCCCCCAATCTCGACTGGTTCTACCAACAAAACTTCTTTCTGGGGCAGAGGCTCGTTCCATGGAGCCGGAGCTGTCCCAGGATATCGTTGCTGCGCTCTGGTGTCCTGAAACTGGTATTGTCGATTCGCACGCTCTCCTGGAGAGTCTAGAAAAAGATATCATCGATTCGGATGGTGGACAACTCGTCTATTCGACACGGGTTGTCCGTGTTGATGCATTTCAGGGGGAGGGTTGGGTTGTCCAAACAATAACGGGCGACAGCGAACAAGGGGACGCGATATTTGCCAGGACCGTCATCAACGCGGCAGGGCTTTCTGGACCTTTGATTGTCAATTCAATCCTTCCAGATCAGGACTGGATACCGATGTACTTCGCTCGGGGGTCTTATGCATCCTACAATGGACCGGGTATATCCAAGGTATCCCATTTGATATACCCATGCCCAGAAACCGGACCAAATGCCCATGCATTTCAATCACTTGGAACCCATCTTACTTTTGACATGCAAGGCAGAGTACGGTTTGGGCCAGACATTCAATGGTTACCTCCTCCTGGTTCCTCCGAGCAAGATGTTGACTTTTGGAACAATCACTTGGTCCCTGATGATTCAAAGTTAATTGAGATGCACGACGCTGTCACTAGCTATCTCCCACGAGTTGTACTTGAAAAAATGCAACCAGACTATGTCGGCATTAGACCCAAGTTGGTGCCACCAGGAGGTGGTTTTCAGGACTTTCTTCTACGTACAGACCACTCAGGCGAGCGGAGGGGCCGAGGCAGACATGGGAATCCAATGATTAGCTTGTTGGGCATAGAGAGTCCAGGTCTAACATCAAGCCTCGCAATAGCTGAGCTAGTGGTTGAGGACCTGCTTGGCGCAGCTAACGAGCAATAGTTGTATCATTTCTGCAAACACAATACAACCTCATGCACTACGCGGGGTGATTTTGGGTTCCCATGCATTAATCTTTGGTGCAACAGTATTATATGGTTTATAGGCCCCCCTAGTACCAGTCAAATTCTCAACCCAAGGCTAGGAAAAATCAGTCTATTTCCGAGCAGTTAGAAACGCAAAGTTCCTCACCGCTTGCCAAGGCGGAGCCATGCTTTGCATGACTGCATCTTCGGTTGGGGGATCCTGACGAATATGCTGAATCCAGGAATGCCATTCGGGAGGAACTTGTGAAGCATGGTAGTTATGCTGCAGGGAATATTCACTCAAGTATTCATGGTAAAGGGTGGACAGATCATACTTGGGCATAATCAACCCATCTGTGACGGCCTGGAATTTCTTCCTCGCCGTTCAAATTCTCAAAGTAGCGGTTACCAAACCTAGGAGAAAGGCATTCAATGGCATCCTAAAACATCCAAACAGGGTATGTGTAAACGCACTGATCAGCACCAACGAGTCTACCAGATTTTGCGTCACCAATGTATTGCATCTGTCTCCACCACTCCCTGAGGCCAACCCGCTGTACGCTTCGTAAAGTTCTGAGGAAGGAAACCATGGAGGTTGGCTCGGAATATGTTAATGGAGAACCCGAAGTCTGAGTCCGGGTTGTTCTGGCTGTCAATCCTTTGTTTGTGTTTGTTCGTGAAGCTTTGAGCATCAAAACATTCATTGATAAGTATTGATACGAAGGTCATCAACGGATCACTGCCTTTCAAAATGGAGCTTTGAATTGGTACGGAAAAATTTCGTGGTACATATAGTCAATTACACGCTGCTCGAGTAAATGGGAGGAACAGGGTAGTTGAACAGTGATTACAAGTTCAGATAAGCAGGTACGTATTGATCAACATAGGAATGGGCAGAAAACGAATCAAATAAAATAATGAAAGGTGCCAAAACAACAAGAAGGGAGGGGAGGGAGATACACCACGAAGCGCCTCAGTCTGCGTACAATGCGTGCTTGTCAGTCCCCTCCATCCATGCCCTCAAGTCTGAATCTGAATTTAGCCCGACGAACGCGTTACTCACACTATCGCGATATTTTAGGTTTGCAACCTCGCCCCCAAGCCGCGTTTGGACCTTGTCCATCAGTTCCATGTGCGTGACGCGTGGATGCACACGGATTGCGACGACATCATCTGCCAGCCTGTCGAAAATTTTAATCTTCACGAACGCCGTTTGGGGGTTGGCGGCGGATATGGGAGGGTTATTGAGATTGGAGGCAGCGATGGAATGGGAACGTGATCGAGATGACATGGCCTGTGAGGAGCGCATGGACGAGCTAGTGGAAGGGGGGGAACCATTGCCCTGATAATTATCAGTCCAGCGGGACTGGTTAGAATCACTATTTCGGGCGTGTTGCTGAGAATAGCTGTTACGATCATGAAGGGGGGAGTTCGATCGAGAGTTTGTGGAATACGGCGAAGGAGTACGCTGAACTGAAGATGTTGATCCGTTTCGTTGGTGGTTTTGAGCATGGGCATGTAGGCGAAGATTACTATCATCTGATGGCCGGCGGTCTGCCGCCTGGTTGTAGGGATGGTCTTTACGTTGAGGCGATGGTGCGTATCCTTCATCTTCGTAGTCGGAACCGTCGCTTTTCTCGTAATCCTCTGCTTGCATACGACTGAGATTCTCGCGAACTTCGCTTCCTAAGCCATCGCGGTCTCCAGCATCATCCAGATGGTCGTTATAGTTATCATGTCCCAAAGCCAGATAATCGTTCCCAAACAAGGTCCGCATTTCGTCGTCGCGGGATTCTACATCGTTCTCAACATCTCCGGGTTTCAACGCCAAAAACTCCCGGACAACTCGATGTTCGAGGAGATAGTTCGCACCTGACCTGCTTAAATCACATAAATTGTGCACATATAGGTTTAATTCTTCCCGCCGTGTCGCTGTCAGAGAGGCGTTGACATGGTCAGCGGGACCAGGCATAAATGGCAACACGCGGGGATGTGGAGGTTCCTGCCCCGCCTCTCGAGGAAAGCATTTCAGGAAGGATAACTGGAAGTCGTAGAAATCGTTGTACACTCTAAATAGAATCAATTGTTTCGCAGGGGGAAGTCGGTCTTGTCCAGGACGGCCGAAAGGTTGGAAAATAGCATCCATGCGAAACCAGTATTCATCCATTTCGTAATGAAATGATATGACATCGGCAGAAAGGAGAATACCCTCGCAGAGACACTCTGGAGATTGGTCGCGCGGCGAGATATCAGGCGTCGAGTAAGTTGGTTTATTAGGAGAAGGCCCTTGAACAACAATAGATGGTTCGTGAGTGGAAGTTGAGGGGTTCGGCAATGCGTATGGACTGTTGGCAACGGGTTTGTGATTCGGGGCGTCAATCACACCAAGGGTAATGCTGTTTTGTTTGTAGTTGAGCATCGCCTTCTTCCAATCCTCCACCTTGGGTAGATCCCCACGATCCATGAGAGCTTCGACATCAGGGATAGCCTTCCCAGTCGTTGGGTCGTGTATCTCAACAAAAGATACAGGGATAAGGCCTGGCCGGCCGAGCTTTCCTATTGGTTTCGCGACGAACCACTCGCGATTAGATTGAGCCACAACGGTGATTGCGTCGCCACGTTTTGCATCTAATTCATCTGCCCTTTCCGCGAGGAAATCGTGCAGGACGATGGCGTAATATACCTGCGCCTTGAGGGGTGTTGCTGACGATTCTGGCCGGAGGGGGGACGATGGTGACTTTGGACCGACTTGAGACATACGAGCCCTACCAAGTTGTCACGGATAGATTAGTATTGATTGTAATGGAATCAATGGTAGGGTGGCTTACGGAGCGTTTTTGTTGAATTCCTCAAACATGGACCGTGGCACCAGGCCACGAGCACCAGAAATGGGATTGTGGGCCTCATACCACACGCCTTGGTTTTCTACATCTCGTAGAACATAGAAAAAGTCACCCTTCTTGAAAGGAAGTTCTTGGGGAGCCTGGGGATGGTATGCGGCAAGGGCACGGATGACCTTCTGGGGTGGAAGTATCGCCGAAGGCGGCTTTGACACTGCTGGGAGTGGCAATGGAGTCGATATTTGCGATCTAATGTTATCTTTGTTGCCATTGAGGGACTTTCGGATTGATTTCATGGTTTCTGCGCTGCAGGAGAGGGGGGGTCGTCGCAGTCGTGAAGGAGAGTTTGTAGATTCCGATTTTGCCATTTTGGGAAACCACTACCAAATTACCCTTCACGTGCAAATAACCAAGACCCCGGAAACCGCATATTGTTCTCCTCGTCGCGGCATGATCATTGTCTTTTTTTCTTTCAGACAAACCAAATGCATACCAACCTTTCACAGCGGGCTTGGCCTACAGTCTGGAAACCAGTGTAGCTCCCATGAATCACACGTCGTATCCACGTTTTATTCGACACAATAGCCCGTCTATTTATGGGGTTTCCCCCGCATCACATGTGTCACCCATCTGGGGGCATGTGTCGCATGCCGTTTTTATCCTTCATTCATTTTTCTGACTACCATCAGTGTGCTACCTGCTTCAGTTGCGGTGACAATCCCAGAGATATCACTAGGGTAAAACTAAATAAACAGGAGTCAGGAGCTCATCAGTCTCCTTAGATTGGCTGCAAGAAAGCCAAGTAGAGCAGGATCATGGGCTTGGCTACCGCATGCTTCAGCCATCCCTCAAACCTTTGCCTCACGCTTCCAAGTCGGCACAGAGGGCCATCGCTCTCCCATATGTAGGAAGGTTGTCGATAGTGCCCAATGAGGGACAGCCTCTTTGCTTAGGGATTTCATCTCACTATCAACACCCCTAGGCGAGTCCGGTTCTTGAAACCGCTTGTCCATCATCCTTTTCGTCTCACCTCCTCTTTTCCCTTACGCTCACTTTGTTCACAGTGCTGTACATTCATCTCATGGTTATTTAGACTGGTAAAGGATATGGACCATCCCGTCAGGAGATTCTCAAGATGACGCTGCTTGATATATATACATACCAGGCTAAATGAAAATGGTATACCAAAAATATAGATGTCTGATCAATAAGTCTGTGTTATTTGACTGGAGGCATCACGTCAGCAAGCTCCAAACCAAACTCGAATATACATCCTCCACCTGTTGCAACTCGCTCCCATTTGCTATTGAAACCCTCTTGTATCGCTTACAATGGCGGCGAGGAAACTTCAGAGTAACTGTTTTCTACTACTTGTCTAAATTTGATTGGCTAAATGGGCTCTAGCTGAAATTGACCGGACGCTGAAGAAGGTCTCGGAAGGCGTCGAGCTCTTTGAGGGCATATATGAGAAAATGCAGGCCTCTACCAACCAGACGCAGAAGGAGAAGCAGGAGCTGGACCTCAAAACCCAAATCAAGAAACTCCAGCGTTTGCGAGACCAGATAAAGACTTGGGTTGCGAGCAACGACATCAAGGACAAGTCTCAGTTATTGGACAACCGGAGACTGATCGAAACGGTGAGCTCATCCTGGAACCTCATGCCTCGCATTTCCGGCTTGCTGCCCCGAGTACCTCGGTATACCGTGCAGATGCCCTCCATAGTCTCCACCAACACGTGCAGACAGTTTCACTTTTAATGTATTCTCTCAACAATTTACTAATGTTCTCATTTATGATACTTCTTTCGGGAATTTTCCCCGCCTACGTCGCTTGGTCACACATGAAATCGTACATCTATGGGGAACAGCAAATGGAGAAGTTCAAGGCTTGCGAGAAGGAGATGAAGACCAAGGCTTTCTCAAAAGAGGGGCTGATACAGGCAGCCAAATTGGATCCTAAGGAGCAGGAGAAAGAAGAGGCTACTTCATGGTTGCAGACACAGGTCGAGGAACTACAGATGCAGGTGGAACAGACGGAGGCAGAGGTGGAAGCGCTTCAGGGGACTGGAAAAAAGCGAAACAAGGCTGGTTCGACGGCGGCTGGGCGGCTGGAGGAACTGGAGACACTGAATGAACGACGGAAATGGCACATCAGTCGGCTTGAAATCGTATTGCGGTTGCTGAACAATGGATCCATGTCTCCAGAGAAAGTTTTCGGTTTAAAGGAAGACGTTCAATATTTCGTCGAAAGCAACACGGTTCGTTTGGTTGTATCTCTAAATCATATATCATGTTTTTCATGGTCCCCGCCGGAAATAGGAAGAAGACTTTGATGAAGACGAAGGTATATATGACGATCTTAACCTTGACGAGGAGGAGGAGAAATTCGGTCTTGCGCCTGATGATGACGATAGTGATGAATCTGATGTTGCAAGTGAAGGTGCATAGCCCAGATCCGCATGCGCGTGTTTCCTCAGTTCCTCACATCTAATCAGACCTACCCCCTCGAACGCCCTCTAAGAAACACGACGAAGAGAGTGTTGCGAGTAGTAAACGCGATGAAAGTCCGATTCTGAAAAAGGCATCTGTGACATTACAATTACGAAGTATGTGCCGTTATCCTCTTGACTTCTACTTTTTCAAACAGGTTTATCATTTGCAGAAGCATCTGTGGACGGTATATAACGATAACCGTTTCAATTTGTTTATTTACCCTGACCTTTTGCACTCTAGCAAAACCTCCTCCTAACTTCAATTTTGCCCAGCAGCCCATGTCGAGTATCCTTAAGGCTGGGTTGCCTCAGCCTCCCCGGCCGGCACCTGCTACTTTACCCCCGATACGATACGCAGCTGCGGCTGCGGCTGCCGTTGCACCTCCCGCAACCCCTCAGATACCGTCATCACAGCCACCGCCTTCATCAACTGTGGCTCTTTCTAACCCTCAACCAGCGACCCCCTCAACCTCCGCGAACGCCCAGCCTTCGTCTTCGACATCAATATCTCAAGACCAACTGTCTGGTGCCTCTTCGTCGCCGAGTTTAACTCATCCATCAGTTACTAGCCCTATGCTGTCGTCAGCTTCGGTATCTCATCAGCCGGATGGTTCATTTACTCCGGCCAAGAATCGCCTGCTTTGTCAGAAGCTGTACCGAGCTCCGTCGGTGGACCCGCAGCAACCTCGTCGCCACAACGTGTGGTGGCCACGCGGAAAGGTAACATTCCACTCACATTCTACCTGCAAGCGCACTAAACAGTACATGCTATTTCAGATTCTATTTCCTCCTCACCACAGGCACCAATAGAATCACCCAGCAACTTAGTGAGTATCAGCAATTTTTGAGTCGTAATTAGCTCTGATATGTGCTTTGACATACGCTCAGCCGATGATGTTGTCAGAGGCCCCTCAAATACCCCAACAAGTGCCAGCTAATGGTACACAACCACCACACCAGGCGGCAGCTGCAGGGCCGTCGCCCCTACCACAACAGCTTCAACAGTATACATTGAACGCTCCCAACCTGACATCAGTCGTCCCGCCTCCCCCCCACCCCGTCGCAACAACCCCAATTCCCGCCAGGCGCCAAAATAACTCCAAGCGAGCAATCAGGTATTCCGTCATCATTGTCGGCCCCGCAGCAGCCGCAAGCGCAGACCATCGGTGCGCAAAGGCCACCTTCAACTTCCCAGCAAACCCCCAGTCACGTACAGGCAGTGCACCTGCTTCGTTCCCTGGGTCTCTGTCTGATTTGGTGATTTCCTTTGAGAGTGTCAAACAGAAAGGTATAGCCATCGGATAATTGCGCCGTTTTGTTTTGTGTTTAAATCTGTTCCAGCTGCACTTCGAATGTCCAATCTGGATCAGGTACACAAAATGCTCGAGGGAGGGTATTCAACAGCCCCACAGCCCCAGGATACAGACAAGTGGGTGCTAGTCCCAATTAGCGAGTTAACTATCTTATGTTTGCCGCAGGCCGAAATATTATATTCCTCGGAATCCATTCCAGACGGCACCCTACTATCCTCAGACACCCCATGCCCTGCTGAGCACCACTGGCAATATTTCACAGCTGGATGTGGAGACCCTATTCTATGTCTTTTACTTCCTGCCTGGCACATACCAGCAGTACGTTCATCCATTGACCTTTGTCGATATGACTGATCCTCCCATGTAGATTTCTGGCAGCGAGGGAACTTAAGAAACAGTCATGGCGGTTCCACGTCAAGTATCTCACCTGGTTCCAGCGGCATTCAGAACCTCAAGCGATAACTGAAGAATACGAACAAGGCGTCTATGTATACTTCGACTGGGAAGGTTCATGGTGTCAGCGGAAAAAGAGCGATTTCCGATTCGAATATCGATATCTATCGGAGGACTGAAAGTCTCACTTACCAACATATGACACTCACACCTTCTCTATAGTTCGCAATCTCTCCCTACTCGCCCTTGAGGCATTTGTATCCATTACTTGCAAAGGGCTATGATTAATCGTATCTCCATTTAAATTGCTCCCATTCCAACAGATAGTATTGTGATGGAAACGTAGGCTAGGTTGTCTTTTATTCTAGGTTTACAACCGCGCCGAGGGCCTCGAAGGTTTTCTTCAGTTTATCTGCATCCTCCTTGGGCAGGTTCTCTTTCAAAATCTTCGGTAATGACTCCACGAATTTCTTTGCCTGGGGCCGGAGGATAAGCAATTTGAACGGACGAGTGACAATCACCAACATACATCTATCAGGGTAAGGTTTGGCACTAATGCCTTGACCTCTCGGATGATTTTGGGTTTGGCACCAGCATCAAATGATTCGAGTTTAACATTAAATATTGTCTTTTCTTTTGGCTTCTCCTGCAGCAAAACTATGAGCAATGTATACGTTAGGATGTTTTCACACTTGCCTCGACAGCGTCTTCCTGTGCTGATGCTGCTGGTACAGCAGCAGGTGCCGAGGCTGCGGCATCGCAATCTCTTGAATATTCAGCCGCGACTACGCGATGGTGTTATTGACTGCTCGAGAGATACATTCATCTGGCCACCTTTAACAACGTCACGAGGTCAGAAGCCTGTAGAAGTGTCAACCCGGAAATATCGTCCACAATTCGCGTGATAGTTGGGTCATTCGATATTTTGGCTGGAGGTGGAGGCAGTGTGCTAGAGGTAGCTTCGGTGGTCGTAGCGAGCCATCTCGATGATGTTGGTCCTCTTGACGAGCTACAATGGTTGCCGTGAGCCAAACTCGCACACCCGGGTTGGAATTTTTGCGCACCGAACGACAGAGCTAGAACGAGATAGTGTCCGGAGAATTCCTGAGCAGCGACTCTGGGGGATATGTGAGCTCGGTGATTCGAACAGTCTGGAATTCTATTAACATACTGCCATGTTGAATAAGTAGTGGAGAAAATACGCGTAAAAGTTTGGCGACAAATTTCGGGGATGGTCACGGTTTGTGT
>JADNYI010000679.1:0-17437 GCA_015501065.1 Infundibulicybe gibba
TCACACCCATCCACACACGTGCTAACGTATGCCTGTCAATCTGGTGCTTCTCTGTCTGATGATTCACTAACAATGGCATTGGGACCGCGGTCGACGCAATGCGATCGCACGTGTGTCTCGCTGCATATGATACAAGGCTGTTTTACTGGCTAACTTCTTTATTCTCCTACTTGCTTCACTCTGCCAAGCATAGCAATGAGTCGCACCGAGGTACACCCCTTTGAGGAGGATTACAAAGTGAAAAGCTCCAAGGAAGAGGTCTCGACCGAACCAAGCCAGGAGGGTACAAATGTGGCAACCCGTGTAAACTCCAAAGAGTCCCTTAGCGCGTACTTCACCATCTTGGCAGCAGCATTTGGTCTCATCAGTGATGGCTGTATGTCTTTCTTGCTTGTATCCATGCTAGATTCTTATCATCGCTATCGCATAGATCAAAATAATATCATGACCATGTCTAACGTAATGATATTCGAATCTCTAGGCCACATATACAGAGGCTAATGACTCTGAAGGTCGTTTTCAAGACCATTTACCCGAAAGAATATACAGCATCGGTATCCACACGTGTATCCAATTCACTCCTTGTTGGTATGAGAACGGTGAATAGCACTGCACTGTATTTGACATTGTCCAGGTGCAATCATTGGTCAGGTTTTTGTTGGGCTCCTCTGCGATCGTGTCGGGCGTAAGGCAGCCTTAGTATCCACCACGGCTTTAATCGTCGTGGGTGCTATACTCGGAACCGCGGCTCATGGTGCAGGTGGAAGTCCCGCGGGGCTCTTTTGGTTTTTGACCTTTGCAAGGTACATTATATTATCAATTGTGTGTCACGAAGCCAACACGCGCTTTCAGAGGTATCACAGGGAATTGTAAGTCATTCCATTTGGCCGAGCCCCCAATATTGATAGTTTTGCATAGGGTGTTGGTGGAGAGTACCCTGCTTCCTCCACTAGCGCTTCCGAGGCAGCCAACGAGAAAACCGTGAAAAGTCGTGGTCCTAGTTTGTGTACCACCTTGATTTTTCGTCCTACAAAACTAAATTTTGATAATGTAGTTTTCATCTTGGTCACAAACCTTGTTCTTGTCGTAAGGCTATACCAATTTCTCTGCTTGCCGCCTAACTTTCGATCTCAAGCTGGGTGGCCCACTTGCTGTATCAGTGTTTTTGATCGTCCTCTCGGCTGCCGGCGAGAATCACCTCCAGACCGTATGGAGAGTGTGTTTTGGAATAGGGATTCTACTTCCATTGACTGTTTTCTACTTTCGTATTCGGATGATGACGACAGTGCTATACCGCAAAGGGGCTATTAAACGTTCGCTGGTACTTTTTCTGCTCTTGCCTCGCTGACCGCCAAGTTATCTTCAGGCGAGTACCCTATGGCCTAGTTTTTGCCCGATATTGGAAATCACTGATTGGAACATGTGGAGCTTGGTATTTCCTTCCATATGAAAAACAACCAAAACCACCTAAACTGGTTTTAGGTTCCTTTATGACTTTGCAAGTTGGGTTCAGCTTTAATCTATGGAGCTCATCGAATTTCCAGATCACTTTCCCCAATGGCGTATTTTCCGGTACAATTATCGCAAGTGTAATCCATGACGGTGATATCAAGAGAACCGCAGAGTGGCAGCTACTTCTTGGTGCTCTTGCTATCCCTGGTGTATTCGTTGGAGTAATGCTCTGTAATCCCTTCGGCCGGCGAAATACAGTCAGTGCCTTTTATCGCTGACTTCGATTGATCGACCTCACACCGCCAAGATGATGCTTGGGTTCTCGGGATATCTGGTTTTTGGTTGGTACCTCCTCGACAGACCTTTCAATCACTGGAATGTTTCCTAGGCCTCATCATTGGTTTATCTTACGACAAGATCACGAAAATTATCCCTTTATTCGTCATATTGTAAGCCAGAACAATTCTTCATCTTCTGACTTAACGCAGGTCATAGCTATGGCCTAATGCAATCTTTTGGTAATCTCGTATGTTCATCAAAAACCTATCGTCCGAAAGCACGAACTCATGATGGTTCAGGGACCAGGTGATATGCTTGGCTTAGTCAGTGCAGAGTAAGTTGGATGATTGGATCGTCTGAGCTCTTGCTGATGCTTGTCATATTGAGGTCTTTCGCGACCCCCGTCAGGTGATTCCCTCTCCTGGAAGCACAAGTCATTCTTTAACTTTTCTATGAAGGGGGACTTGTTATGGTCTATCCGCTGCAGTTGGAAAAGCAGGAGCCGCTATCGGAACACAAGCTTTTACCCCTATCCAACAAAACCTTGGGAAAAAGTTTGCCCAACTCTTTCAACATCGCCTGCTCCTATTCTTATTTGCATTTTCAGGTGGACATTTATCATAGCAGGTATCATGATCCGCGAATAACTTGAATGTTTACGATTATTGAAATTCTCGCAGCTATTTGTGGAACCACTGGCATCTTAGTCACCTACTTCTTCGTTCCAGATATGACAGGCGTCGATCTCGCAGAGGAGGATGCTAACTTTATGGAATATCTCCACGAGAACGGGTGGACCGGTGATGTTGGTGAAGATGAAAGCTCCATCAGTGACAATGATGTCCACATTGTGGCAAAAGATACTGAAAGTTAGTTGGCTAGACCCGAGATCCTACTATCCACCATCTTTGTATTACACACGAACTAAATCGCTGGTTGGGCACTATGCTGCTACGCTACGCTGGCTCCTGAAATTCTTTTTGGTTTACTCGCAAAGCACGTTAGTCGAGTGTTTCATAGATTTGGAGAAACATAAGGCAGCGTGGATGCCGCAAATTCAATGGCACGGTAAGTACCTAAAAATATTGCCGCTAATTACTTCACCTTGCTTGTCAAGGTCATTCCCCGGTCGATAATTGCCTATATATAGTAACCCTGTGCCATTCTTTGTCCAAGACAAATCCCCGCAAACTTGTATCAACAGTCCGACAATGTGCGAAACAGTGCGATCCGTCCGACAAGACCATTCATGCCAATGAAAGCTTACAGCGGTTTCAGAAAACCTTGAGACAAACAAAAATTAAAAAATCAGACGCGCGTCCTCGCACCCCGCGCAAACTCGGCGGTGACGTCATCGCCCAACTGCATTCTGCTACGCCTTGTTCATCCGGTTCCACCCGTGCGGTTACCAGATGTCCAACCAAAGGTGTGACGTCATTATGTAGACCTCGCGCGGTTTTGCGCGGTGTGCGCACACTTTTTCAAAATCTTGTTTGTCTCAAGGTTTTCTGAAACCGCTGTAAACAAAGCAAGGTGTTGTCGCCGAAGGCGACCTTTCGAGTTACTAATAACATTGACAATACTATTAGTCTCCCTGACCTATGAGTCACGTGCCCCTTTTTCGAGAGGGTACAAGCTTCAATTTCGATTTGACACTGTCACTCCAAAATTTGTATTCACGTCGCCGTCTGGTGGGTTCAGGTTACCAAATTCAAATATCTGGGGTCTTGAAGCTTTCAAAAATTCCAAGCTCTAGAGGTTTAGGGAGTCGAAGGACAAGGGCTTTCGCCTCTGCAAACGGTCAACGCATCCAGATTCCTCAAGTTGAATACTGCATGTTGACCCATTTACGGCGTCCGAGAGTACCAGCACCATGGCGAATTCACGCTGTTTATTGCCCCAGCCCTTGGTCCGTGGAGCTATCCTTCACTCGCTGCGCCAGCATTTCGCGCCAACCACCACCTAGTCCTAGTGGGGATCTGGCCTCTTTTAACAATTCCAACCCGGAAAGGGCCACAACTGTCAAAGGAACGCTTCCACGGAGGAATATTCTGGAACAAAGCAAAGTACAAGAATATCTCGACTACGTTGCGGCTAATTCGACCATTACACTGGATGACATTGAGCGATACCGGCCCCGTGACTACCCTCAGGTGGATGGAAAGCAATATGAAGCAGATTATACCGCCCTGTTGGAAACATTGGTGCGGTCATTTAGCGCAAAGCAATTACAAAAGTTTGTCGAACTCTACGGACTGGACCCACCTACAAAACGTACGAAATGGAACTACGCTGCCAGCATCATTGAGAATCGATGGCATTGGCCTTCCTTGACCGGAATTCAGAAACAACGGAGGGATCAGACAGAGGTTTCTCACGAAGGTATTTGTTTTAATCAAACCTGTGGTATCAGTGGATTCATTATGTATAGTCTTCCCTTTGGATGCATCCCAGTCGTTCCTCCTTCTAGGGAAAGGTAAACACGCCGTATCCCTCCCTATCTTCTGCTTAAAAATCATTGACATAGATGGTGCTGACCTACTTACTCTGTCGAAAAAATATAATGTTCATATTTCTCTGTCCGCTAATCCCCTGTGTTTGAAGGTGGAAGGCCTTCGAGGGTCCCTTGATAAACTTGGACAACATATAAAAAATTTGAATGACGTTGGTGCCTCCTTTTTATATTTTGTATTGGTTCATTTACTTGACCTATGCCGACAGTGTATCAAGTCGGAGTCATTCAATCTACCCAATAAATCACACCTAAGGGCCGACATATTACAACGCATTTCACATTTATCAGGAGTTTTCACTGAAAGCATCGACAGCAAGACCGTATGTCAATTTGACCAGATATATGCATTGGAGTAATATATCAGTTTATTAGGTACGTATGTCGCACCGCGGGACCGACCATCATGCCCTTGCTATTGCCAAACGACTCCTTATTCGTGCATCCTGTGAAGTCTGTTTTCATTTCCCATTTCCCTTCTCTCGATTTATCTGTCTATGGCGTAGGTTCCTGCTCAAGTCCCACTTTACTTCTCTGTTCCCACCGAACATCCATCCCCACACCCAACTCATCGCGCAATACCTATTCTATGTATCCATTTCTATCCCTCAATCGCTACCCTGGACCACTAGTACGGGCCCCGTCTTTAGGATACGAAAGGTTGGTGAATGGCTCAAGTTTGGTTCCACTAACAGTGTGGGAAACGTCATTCCCGAGGACGAAAAAAATATGTTCCAACTCCACGGGTGGGTGCCCACTAATCTCCTAAGCATTTCAAAGCCCATTCCCTGTAGATGGAAAACAGATATCAGGACCATCCTCTCAGACTATCTAGGCACATCCCGTCATCCTATCGATGCGAAAACCATGGTTTCAGCTTCGTAAGCGCTCGTGGCTCCTACCACCTATTATCCTCTCATCAAACGTAGTTTAGGGCATCTACTTTTCTGCTCTCCGCCCGGCCAAACCGCCACCCTCAGCCCACCATTGCGAGGGGTTTGGGAAATGTCTGGTATCCATGAGTGGACCCAGGACCAATCGAATTTGCGGATTCACTCACCAAGGTGTGCATTTCAAAATCTCATACGCCTTGCAATCTGAAACAGGCGAATATAGCCTACCAACCGTATTACTTCGGCTTGAGCCAGTCCATGAGCGGGTACTTCATCGCCTCACATATTCTTCACTTGAGACAGCTAGCGCGCGCTCTGGCCCGGCGACACAAACATTGAAGTTTGAGATTGATTTGAAAGATACACCCTTGAACTCAACACATAGCGCGTCGTTGTGGGCTGGCTCAATGGGGAGCCTGGACTTAATGCTGCCTGACCGGTGAGTATTTTAGTGGCACTGTCAACACACATGAAATTTCTTAGACCGCCCATCCGCCTGTTGTCAAGATCACTAGATATACGCTTTTCGGTGTTTCGTTTTTCGAGCACCATTAGAGATCAATGGCCTGTGGCTCTGGAGATATACCAAACAGAACTCCGGCAATTGTGAGTAAAATCTATTTTTGATTTAACTCAGCTAAATTCTATTTTCAGTTTATTATCCGCCAATCAGGATACCCCACAGCCAACCATACCGTTAGGTTTTTCCTATGGAGGTTTTGATTACTATCTTCAATCAACATGCAATGTCCGACAAAATACAGAGCCAATGCCTGATCAGCTCCTACCCGCGCCACCACTTGCAGTTGTAAGAGAAAGTATTATGGATTTGGAGACTAATCAACGATCTGCAACGTGCCAAGTAAGATTTCACCCACTCGTCCCACAATTTCGGTGTCATATTTTTGCTTAGGTTATGTGCGATAATATGGAGACTGACCAATATTGGACTGACTTCCTTGAAACCTGTGACCGATTGACCAGAGCACAATGATTATTGGGTAATATAGCCAATCCTGTGCCATAATGAAGTACCATGAAACTATCTCTCAGGTTTTCTTGCGCTTTTTGTTAGCTTTCTCTTTCCGTTTCTTTGCCCGAACCTGATCCCAAATGAATTGGCGCATTCACGGTAGGAAAATTCTGCACACACCTCCTTCTTCATCCGCGAGTCTACCATGGTATATCGACCTTTGACGCCTCTTGGTCGCCCCTTGAGACCCTTATGTGCGCCTTTTGCAACCACCACCTTTATTTCTTTCTTAGTCTTCTGACCTGATGACATGCCTTTCCGCATTAGCTTCTCTATCTGTTGGGCTTTTTCTCGTTCGGACATGTCTGAGGTAGCATTGACACCTTCAGCTTTCTTCATCGCCTTTTCGAGGCGCTGGGCAGCCTTATACTTTTTGCGCGCTTTTGCTTCTGCAACTTTTTTGATGGGTCGCGCGTCTAATGCTCGCTGCTTGGCCCGCAGCGCGGCTACCGCTTCCTTGGTAATTGGGAGGTTGGGCTTGTAGAATTTAGCTTCTTCGTCTAAAAACCAGGAAGGAAGACCCTCTTTAGAATTGAGTGAATAACGATTGAAACCGTCATTTATAAGTTGGGTTTTGGTTTTTTCACGATTTACCAGTTGTTGGGCAATAGTCACAGCCTCGGGGGTTACAAGGCCGGATTCTAGTTCCATGATCAGAAAGACGGGCGCATATTTCAAGAAAAGTGTACTTTTGATCTTGGCTTGCTTCGTCTTGTCCTCATTGTCATCATGAACATCCCACATGTCAATATCATCGGTGGTAGTGGGGATAACCTCATAGTCCTCATCCGAAGAGGCCTTTCGGGATTGTAAAATGATATATTCAGAATGAATGACACTTCACTTACATCTTGCCAATCCACGTTTTCTTCATTTTGATCGATATGTATTTCATCAACTCCTGCGTCAGCCATAATTTCATCCTCCAAATCCTCCATCCCGGAAAAAACGTTTTGACTAAACCAGAGCTGGGCATTCTTGCTTATTGACGCTTTTGTTTTGGGTTCTTCTAACGTTGTCATAAGCCGCATCCTCTTTGATTCATTCGCGTTGGGTCTTGAAGGATTTGACCTTTTCCGGCCCGCTAATGGAGGTCCATCTTCGTCACTTTCGTCAGAGCTCTCATCTGACGAAGCATCCCCTATATCATGTTTGGCTTCTTGCATCTTGTCCCATCCTCCCTCCACATCGCTCTCCTCGTCACCACTAGCTTCCTGAATCCCATGCCACTCCTCCCTCTCCGCATTCTTTTCCCTCGATTCGCGAACTTTGAATTTTGCGTCCCGTTTCCTCAACCGGTCCTGATACGATTCATATAAACCGTCTAGCTCAGCTTCCAAACCCTGCATCTTCTTCTCCCTCTCCTCTTCCTCGTCCAACTCCATGCTACTTCCCACCCCGTCACCCTCCTCTTCATCGCTTTCATCGGAAATATCAGTATCTCCATCATCATCAACTAAACGTGATATTCCGCCTTGTTTCCAAAATGCCTTTTCTGTTCCTCCAAGGTCGAACATATCATCCTGTCCTAAACCCAGCGACGCGTCTTGTTGTTCCATTCCGATATCCAGGGGAGCAGTCATTTGCAATTGCATACGTTGGATGGTTCGCGTCTTGATTTCATTCGCTCGTCTCCTTTCGCGTTTTATGCGGGCCGCTGCTTCAGCGTTAAGGCGTTCAAGCTAAAGAAATCCCGTTATTAGGCAAATAATCAATCAGAATCACTCCCACCTCGTCTGATATTTGCTGCTCCTCGTCTACATTTTCTATAATTTCCACCACCTCTGTCGCGTCTTCGGTGTTTTTTTTCTTTACGTCGAGGCCCGTCTAAGAATAAAATTCCATAAACCTCGATTACAATAAGACCTGGGATTCCGACCTCTTCACGCAACGCTAATCTCCACTTGAGTAATGCCTTGAAGTCTCCTTTGCCTAGGACCTTGAGATCATCGCAATTGACTCTTACATCTGAGGAGGTCACGTCAGATGCTAGCCACCTGTTGATAAGCATGAGGGGTCTTGAAATGAATGAATGAAACTAAAATCGAACTCTTTCTCCTCTTCCGTTTCAAATGTGATCCGATTCGCAGTACCAAGCAGGGTAATCGGATCAGGCCCGTGGATGAAATCGCTTGCGCAGAGCTTTTTAAATAATGTATAGTCGCCGTCGTCGTAACCATCGCGCTTTCGGCGCTTCTTCTCTGGCTGGAAAACATTCGCCTGGGCATTATTGGCAGATGTTCCTTTATCACCATTAGGCGCCGATGCGCTAAGGTCCTTGAAAACATGTTTAGGATCAAGGAATTTGGGGTCAATGTGTTTTGGTGCCAAGAAGTCCCGGCAGACAACAAAAATTTCTGCAGATACGTTCCTAAATATGAAAATTTAGAGGGCAGAGAGAAACTGGGATAATGCACGGGTACCTTGAAGAGGGGGGCTTGGTAGCCTCAACCTTCCCAAAT
This sequence comes from Infundibulicybe gibba, assembly GCA_015501065.1. Taxonomy (NCBI): domain Eukaryota; kingdom Fungi; phylum Basidiomycota; class Agaricomycetes; order Agaricales; family Omphalinaceae; genus Infundibulicybe; species Infundibulicybe gibba. The sequence continues at coordinate 8,632 of JADNYI010000679.1, forward strand.
AATTGGTTGAATACCCATATTAAGTTGTTATAGTCCACACTTCGGAAAACCTTGGTAACAAAAGTGCCCCCTTTAATGAGAAACTCGACTGCGAGCTTTAAGCTCATAAGAACAAGCTCTGACTGGCTATAGGCATCTTGGATCCAAGCAGTTCCAACGTTGGGAGCACCATCATGAAGAACAACATCCGCCTTCCAATCCTTGAGTTCGCCACGAATAAGATTGCGACACTGGGTGGTTGTGATATCGGAAGCAAATGTAACCACCCTGGGAATGGGTTTGATTGGCACAAGATCGACACCTTTGATCATTGGTTAGACCCTGCTATAATGGATAAAGCAAAGAGACTTGCCTACAATCACACTGTTAACGGGCATGTATTTGCTGGCAACCTGAAGCCATCCCCCAGGAGCCGCGCAAAGATCGATGGTACATCTTGCGGATTCTAAAAATGTGAATTTCTTGTTCAGTTGTATCAATTTGAAGGCCGAACGAGCTCGATAGCCTTGCTCTCTGGAATCGATTCATATTTAACCACGGCGGATGAGAGAAACGACGATGCATACTTCGCGAGTTTATAATACTTGTCCAGTCGGCCCTTTCCAGTCTTCTTCTGTGCTTTACCCATTGTGTGAAGGCCAGATTGGAACGGAGAATACAAGCCTCAGAAATTTCGTATTCCGAGTACCGAAACTGTCACCATGTGTTTACCAAGGCCCTTATGCGCCACGTGGGGGTAATATCAATATTTAACTGCAACGACGACGTGTGTGCAACTCTGCGCAACTGCGGGCCTGGGTGTTGTTTCTAAATTGATTCACTCTTGTAAATTAGGTACCTTCAAGCTCGGGCCCTGCCTGGCTAACATCTTACTGCAATGGACAACCAGGGGCGCCCACGTGGGTAGCTCAAGTTAGTAGCAAATATTACCAGATAGCTCAGAAACTACACGTCCACGCAATAGGGTGTTTCACGATGGATATTTTACCCCAACTTTGTGCAAAATTTAACGTTCAACTTTTGTCACAACTTTCCAAATTCTCAAATTAGTTTTATCAAAAGTTGAGCGATAAATTAGTTGGGCTGCGAGTCGGGCTCCCCCCCACGACTCGCAGCTCAACTTTTTTCCTCCTCAACTTCCGCTCCCAACTTCATTGGCCAACTTAGGGTCCTAACCAAACATGACCAATTTCGCTACGCCTCTCTTCCATGTACCACAACGAGCGTCTCCACCCCCACGTAACCTCTGCCCCGGAACCCTCTCAAACGATGCACCAAATGCGCCCAATGGCCCCAGAGCGGGGAGATCTACAAACAAATCCCGAGCCATGACCCACACAGCCGCCAGTTGCGCCCAAACCTTCGCCCACGCATACCACCACTCAGCCTTGTCGCACTCACCCGTTTAGCTACCGCGATTCCCCCGTGCGGTGCACTTGCCCCTACGCGGCTTAAACACTTCCTACGCCATCCCGCCCCTCGTCAGCTGCGGCGACTGCTGGCACGCTTACCACATCACCCCTTACTGCGACGAGCCGTCCTCCCCACAACCGCCCTAGAAATCTGTAATCTCCACACTCTACGCTTGTTCAACCTACAAGTCCCATCCGTTGCACAGCAGACTCTGCCTTCGCGCTCCTGCCATGGATCGAGCGCCGTCGTTGGCCTCGCGTGCGTGAGCCTCTCTTGGAGAGTAAGTCTTTATTTTTGGAGTTGGAGGGCGGTATTACAAGTAGTATGCCCTTGGTGTTGGCAGATTTTTACACATAAATTCATCACACTTTGTAATATGTATGGTTTTTCTGGGTTCATAACAATATTATAATGTCATTTCCACCTACTAGGAGGTGCTGGGTGCCGAACTACATGATAACATAAATAGAAAACTGGTAGATTGAGGCTGCAAAAAAAGCGGATTTAGGATGCCCTCTAAGCAGGGTTATAGTCATAACTGGGGGGAGAAGGAGCAAGAGATATATGTATGTGATGGGGTAGACTTGTGGTGTGTGTGAGGGGTGCGTGTAAATGGGGGATGTGAGCTGAGGAAAGCTTGTTGCGGCAAGCAACTAGTTATATGCCACGGAAACCAAGAAATAAGTATGGGGATTAGTTACCCCATCCAGGGGGTGTTTCACGATAGAGCGGAAATTAGTTGCACAATTTTTGACCGAACTTTACAAAAAAAAAACCTCAAAGTTGGGGCGAAGTTGAGCCAAAAGTTGGGCCAAAAGTTGGGGTAAAATTCCTATCGTGAAACCCCCTAATGAATACTTGGATATGAATCAATCGTAAGACATATTGGAGTCCAAAAACGCGTTCACACGTGACATACGCGTCGCGGTGAGCGTGTCAACTCCGAAACTCAGCCAAACGGCATAAGTAAACAAGGCAAAGCTACCCGTCGTGTCTTTCCACTTCACCCCTCCTCTGTCTATCTTGGTTATCCCCTTCAATACGCTCCCCACCATCACCCGACGCGCCATACCCTCTCCCCCCCTTCTTCCTCGCTGTCCGGCATCAAATACAACATCCTACTCGTAAATGTCAGAAGGTCGACCCCTTCTTGCACAAGCCTTCCCCGGTACATCGACTACAGCCCAGGCGAAAGTCACGAAACGCTGTCCGGATTCCACCCCTGAACTTTTTTTCACACCCGCGGCAACCTCTTTCAAGCCTCGTCCCTACGCACCCAACGCGACGTCTATTAGCGACTCTCTCCGCAAACCTCCACACATCTCTCGAAATCACAGTCGCACGCTGGAGACCCTGGCCATACCACCTGCTGGTATGGATCCTCAACCGTCGGACCCAAATGTTCTTTTCATTCACCCACCTTTTGTTAATTTTCCTGATTCTCATGATCACCCGGAGGGCCTTTCATATGCTCTCCTAGCAGAAAATTCTGAATGGTTTCTTGATGCCGATGATTTTACCTCACAAAATAATACAAATCCCCGTGCGATAGCCTACCCCCCTCATTTAGAGCCTCCCCGAGGCTGGTGCCCGGCGAAGAAGAAGGACCTTCGGGACCGTGGATCCGAAGGCTGGCCCGAAGGTGAGGAGCCTAGGCTGCGGTGTACATTTTGCAGGCGAACATATGCAGGGGTAAATGCAAAGAGTATGTGGAGAAGACATGTATTTGAAAAGCACAAAATTGCCATGTCTAATCGACGCGAAGGGAATGACAGGCCGAGGGGACGTGGCTCTAACAGTCAGTATTCTCTTCCCCTCCCAATTTTCCAAGTACTGAACCACCATAATAGAGGAAAACAGGCAGCCAGCGTTTGGAAAGAATCGGGACGAAGGTCACGATCAGCTCCTGAATATGGCCGTGGCCCCCTATACTGAGACTCGTAACATGTCCCACAAGTCGCGATTTCGCTCTGTCGCTCCCGTAGACGTTCCTGATCGCGTTGGCGAACGTTCGTCTTCTCAGGATACTGATTGTGGATCCCGTTTATCCCAACAAACCCCTCCAAACGCCGTAGATGAGCAACAACCAAAGCTCTCAGCTCCGATTAGTCCACCACTTACACCGCAAACATCTTCAGATCCTGTTGGTAGCTCCTTTCGTTCCGATAGCCTTATAGGAACATCCCCTGCGTCCATGCCTCCACCAATCCCACCCTCGCCGTACGACCCACTTCTTACACCGTCTTTCCGCCATGCACCTCCGCGACTCCCATCTGATCAACCCTGGCGCTTTCCGAGCCCTAGCCACCCACTACATTCCCGCTCACGAGAAATATCCTTGAGCATGCTTATTCGAGACCTAAACAGTCCACTAGTCAAAGGTTCACTACATATCGATAGTAGCCCTTCTCAAATGATTCGGGCCTCACCACGCACCGCCTTTTCATTTGGCAAGCCAAACACCATTGATCCCGATATGTCTGACGCGATCGCCCACCTGCATAAAGGCTCCCCTCGCACATTATTCAGCAGAGGTCATCTTCAATCGCCTCTGTCTGTAGAGAAAAGACGTCGTCGAGTTGAAGAATCTCCCCTCAGTCGCTTCTCCACCACAAGAACACACAAGCGAACCGTATCAGAATTGACTGACGATTGGCTCTCATCGGGACCCCTTGAACCTTCCGCATCTCCCTCAATTCTGGTGAGCTTTTAGCGAACCAGGATCCATTCGTCACGATATATAGCTCGTGGGTGCCCATCAGCAATACAGCCAGTCCCTCACAACCCCGCGTTTCCCCTCTTTCCATCCCTGACGCCGACAGTCCAGTGTTGCGGAGTGGAGAGTTACCCACTGGCGTCGGCCTTGGTATTGGACTTCTAGAACCATTTCGGTTGCCGCGCGATGGCGCAACCTACGCTGGTATCGAGAACTCTTCACTCACGGACGATGACCATGGCGCAACAGAAATCGATCGTCCTTTGACATATGTCCAGAACGGTTCCACTAAGAATTGTGAATCTACCCCACCATTCAAGAGAAGGAAAACGACTGAAGACGATAATTGAAAGTTGTTGAGTTGCACTATACTTGAATATCCTGTTATCATTCGTCGCTATGTTTTGCATTCTACTCATCTATGTACTACTTCTTCATTTGTATGGTTGACTTCACCCCCATCATATCACTTCCAGTTTTCTATGCCATTCCTAGGCTGAGGCCACATAACCCTGCGATTTCTGCTGTGGGCATGTTACTATGCCCCTTTACGATAGCATCCTATGTCGTTTGAACATGCTTTTTGTCCAGTAGAATATATGTCTGGAACGTTGGCATTCATTATTTCAATTGATGGACGGTTAACACAAGACATGTGCACACACAATATTGTATTCTGGGAGATGAAACCATAACTGCTAATTTGGCCACAACAGAATATTAGCGCAACGTGGGAAAGCTTATCAGTTATGCCATGGCTGTCAGGTTCGCCATCACACTTCCACTTTGAACACATTCATCTTATACATCCATATTGTCGCATTTCTTCCTCACCCCTCTGTCTAGATTTCCAAAAAGGTGTGTTTGCAAAGCATGCATTCAAAAAAATCAGCCCCTCCTTTTGGCGATCACTGTCCTAGCTCAAGCTCAACTTGTTTCCAGGAACACTTGACCCTCTATTTCAGTTCCGGGCAGATACAACCAACTTTACGCCCTATATCGTATACATCCACAACGAAAGGGATTTTAGAAGATACCATTCACGATGCAGGCTATTAAATGTCAGTGCCATTATATGAGACAGCGCTTTCACTCACGTCGCCCAAAGGTGTGGTTGTTGGGGATGGTGCTGTTGGAAAGGTGATTGTTATTTCAAAGGCAGATTTTTTTAAGAAAAAGCCAAACTCAATGGCTTTCCAAAGACATGTCTCCTGATCTCATACACGACCAATGCTTTCCCGGTGAGCCATAATGGGTGTCTGTAACACTATCCGTCCTAACATCAGTGCTAGGGAGAATATATCCCAACAGGTTTATTACCTTCCATTATCACTCTGCCAGATTCTCATGCACGTGGAATTAGTCTTCGACAACTATTCAGCTAATGTTATGGTTGACGGCAAAACGATTTCGCTTGGCTTGTGGGACACAGCTGGTCAAGAGGATTACGATCGCCTTCGCCCGCTGTCCTATCCCCAGACAGATGTTTTTTTGATTTGCTTCTCTCTTGTCAGTCCGCCTAGCTTTGAGAACGTTAGGACAAAGGCAGGTTGCATCCAGTCATACATCGCTAGACGTTACCTAACAGTGCGATGAAGTGGTATCCAGAGATATCCCACCATGCACCCTCAACGGCAATTGTGCTTGTCGGTACTAAACTTGATTTGCGCGAAGATCAAGCAACGATTGATAAACTCCGAGACAGGTGAGAGTGACCTTGGTTATGAAATATATGGTTTAACGAACTGGAACCAGGCGCATGGCCCCAATACAATACATGCAAGGCTCAGGGATGGCGAAGGATATTGGTGCTGTTAAGTATTTAGAATGTTCAGCCCTGACCCAAAAGGGCCTGAAGACAGTCTTTGACGAAGCCATCCGGGCTGTTTGTAAGTGCCGGCACCTCCTCAGAGCCATAGATACTAAAGCCATCGGTAGTAAACCCTCCCCAAGCGCCCAAGCGGAAGTCTGGTAGAGGGTGCATCATCGCATAAGAATATTTCTACCTATTATATCACGCCATTTATGCCATTTGCTCTGTTTTACGACTTGTACGATTCCTTTCTCCTTTTTTGAGTTTGACGGGCCGCAATACGTCTCAATCTCAAGCTTTGTGTAATCTCCATATTTGGAAATTTGTGTTTGCTTGAACCCGACAAGTTAAATCGGACTGTTTGCTGGTCAGCGGGAGCTGCACACTGCAAATGGAATTCACCCGCCCCCCATGATTGATATATCATTCCTGAATCCTGATCTAGGAACTCAGTTTTTTTTTCCCCCTGCTTCCAGACTCCATTCGATCAGATGTCGGACAGGACAGAGCTACCCGGTGATCATCAGGAACAGCAGATGCGAAGTGGTTTCCATCATCTCGTCTCAGCCTTTTTGCTACCTTCATTCCCTTTTCCCTCGACCTGTCCTGTCAGTGTCTGCCCTTTCCGTGCTTTCATTCCTTCAAGCCGGTTGCCACCACTAAGGATTGATATTCAAGTTGGCATGATAAGTTATTCCCAGAGTTGTTATTTTCTAAATAGCCTGCGAAACGCTCAATCCAACGTGTGTCCCCCCCACCAAATCTTGATTTCCATGCTCATGGAAGGAATGCAGTGATGCCGCAACATTCACGGAGGCAGAAGGAGACTGCCCCCCACCCTCCTAAGCATGTTTCAACCCGTTCTCAAGATACCGATGTTTCAGGTATCGCAGGCAGCACCATCAGTTATGGAGAATCCCTTCGACTTTCGCAGTTCCCTCAACCACCGTCTTCCGTGCCTGGTACACCTGTTGTCACTGAGTTTTATTCTACCTCCCCTGGCCCTGGCACCCGCTCCGCACCTACACGAAGACAGCTTCCCGAAGCGGTGGTGGGCCCATCAGCCTCGCCCATGGTTTATGCACAGCCCGGCCGCCCTGTCTCTCCAGCGCGTTCGGGTTTAACAGCAAGTAGCCAGCCCCCCGTTCCATCTCACCCACCGTCCCCCTCGCGAATATCTCCTTACGACTGGCATGAAGGAGCGTCTAGTATTGACGTGGATCCAACCGAGGACCGTCTCCTCTCTACTTCATTTATCACCTCCCTTCTTCAAGAGAATATGCCCCTACAACCTAATCGGCGTTCATCGTATACCAGTGATGCCGTTAGTGGTATATCCGAAATGACCTACCCACCGATGTCGAACGTCTCAGAGAATTCCTACCTCTCCACCACCCGCTTTTCTTCCTCCCACAGAAACACACCTAATCAACGGCCCCATGGCGCCCGCCCGTTACCAAACTCGTTCTCACCTATTCCGGAATCTCACATGTCTGGTGATTCTGAAACTCTTTACTCCAGCGATGGACATGCCATTTCACCCATCAGGTCAGCTAATATGTTTCACACACGCAATCCGGGAGATTATCCGCGACATGTTGGCAGTAGTTTTCGTAGCCACACCGGAGCCAGCAATAGAAGTATTCTACATCCTATTGATGAGAGACCGCCACCCCCCAACCACCAGGTGCTTCCGCTACGTCTAGTTTTCCATCGCCTTCTACTCCTGGCGCTCGCTCCCGCCCAAGCCGCGAAGGTTCTACACAACCGCGCGGGTCCATATATTCGACTAAGAGTCCTTCTTTTATATCACGGATCTCTTCCAACAAGTCTATTCAACGTATCCTCACACGGAAACGCGTAAAACCCCTACCTCCCGTGCCATTGATCCCACACATACCAATTTCTGCAGAAATTGAACACCGCAAGGCTGATGACGCCACGCCACTGCCTGATCTCGTTCACCGTGCTGGTGCTTTACGTGGTCTCCTCGAGAAAGGTTATCACCCTCACCAAAGCCTCAATTCATACTATACTATGAAGCCAGAAGGGCTTACCTCTGCCTTTGATGATCATGATGCTACAGACAATAACGCCCATGGGGATTTGTCGTCGGATCCTCGGGTTCGGAAGATTCAACCTGGACCCGATTTGTGGTCGGATAGTCCAACAATCAGAAGTCGCCCCAACCGCAAAAACAATCGAGTGATAATTGCTGTCTCCTGTTTCGTCATTGTAGCGTTGGGTGCCATCGGTGCTGGCGTTGGTATTTCAGTCAGCCGCAAGACCAAAACATCCCCTGTGTGTTCCGGGAACGCGGCAGGTGGTTTCTGTGATCTAGGTAGGTAATGTCCTCTTTCTTTCAAATCTCAACTAAGGCCCAGATAGACGCAACGTGTGTTTGCACATCCACCCAGCCAGGGCGATGTGACGGACTCGCTCAGAGTATCATCAATGTCATCCCAGCCCTCAACTCAAATTTTGCTACAAATATGACCAATGATATGGTTTACAACAACATATGGCTCACCCAGGGAGCTCCACCGGGTGATAATTGTGCCCAGCAAGCTTTACTTATTGACGTCGCCCCCGGGATCGATCCACAGCTTTTCCCCAACCGCACTCAGTGGGCACGCACTGCACTGTTATGGAACTATATCCAATCACAGAACAATACATCGCGCGACGAAGCTTCAAAGTTTTGTTCAAAGTGCACCCTGGAGCAAATTAACATTGGACGGGCCATCTAGCGGCGATACATCCTCTTTTTCGACACTGGCTTCTGGATTTACATTTGATTTGCCGCCCAACTGGTTTCCCAGCCTAATGTTACATTTGTTTGACAAACGGGCAACCTACAAACG
>JADNYI010000068.1:0-199232 GCA_015501065.1 Infundibulicybe gibba
GCATGCCAGAGAAAACAGCAATTATCGCTCTGCGGATTGAGGAACTTGGTATAGAGTGTATGGAGAAATGGTAGAACGGTTGGACGGTGAGAATGTTCTACTACCCTTTGTAGCACAAAGCCCTCGATGGGAGATACGAAGATGCTACATTCTTGGAGAGGCGCACTGCTGAAGGATGTCGAGGCATTCGTGTGCGAGGATTGAGGCCGAGCACAAGCGTAGGGTGGTCAATTGGTGCCAAGGCACGCGAAAATTGGTGATTCTCAAGTTCTTTGGGTAGTATTCCCCATTGGTTACTAATGCAAATGTGTGGAGTTGGGGGCATGACTCGAACGCAGTGGAAAAGGGGGTTATGTCGGCCATCTGTGCTTTATCCTCAACGATGATTGTCATGCTCCGGAGCGTGCGTAATGAGCCGGGAGGAAGTGTTAGTAACCGGTTGAGTGTTATTGTATCGAGACAGAAACTAAGGAACGAGCAGCGATGTATTACAGGAAACACGATGTCGACAATCATGGGGAGGTGTCAAAGTAACGGGCCGAACCGTGGAAATTGAGTGATAATGAGGATTGAGCAGCTCGGGAAATCCAAGCGTGGATGGGTTCTGGCTGTGGTGGGCAGAAGGTTACGAAATTAATGTAGCAGCTAGCCCAGAGGGTGGGTGTGGAGATGGCAATTGCGCGCCATTGGGAACAGATGTGAGTCACCAGGAGCGTAGGTTCGCCTCTGCGGAGCGGAAATGTGGTTGGTGGTGGACATAATTCAAGAAATATTACTTGGATGATTTCGACGGGCAAACCCTCCATGCCGGGGGATTGAAACCTGCCAGGAGGTCGGTCGTTTTACTGCAGACAGTTGAACACATAAAGTTCTGAGCCGCATCCTTGCCGCAGAGGCTGTTGTTAAACATCACCAAACAAAATTGAACGCGCACGCGTGGCATGTCACACAGAGCTCGCACAGAGCGCTGGGGGCTTTCTAGACAAAGTATATACAGGGAGAGCTATACTGGATGTAGTTTAGATCTAGCAAAATATCATTATTTTGTGGTTTGGGGAAAGGGCTGATTATGACTGAAGAATCAGCCTCTTGAGTGTAGGAAGGTCTTGATGTGTCCAGGCGCCGAAATAGGGGCCGTGAGAAGACTAAAGTCTGGAGGTAGAACACACAGACCAACCATACGAAGCGCAGCTTACAACGGTCGTGTGTGAGAGAACGACTCATCCAAATCAAGCAAGCGAAAGTAGATTAGAAATCCCGAGACCATAATGATACTGGCGTATATGCAAGAGAGATATGAATACAATTAATGACTATTCCGGAAGAAGGAATCCATTGACTGGCGAATGTTAGCAAGAGTTGCAGGCTTATCCGAACCCAAAAACATGGGGAGAATGACCTCAATCCTCCTCCAATATCGTAGAAAACTGTCGTGTGACTTCCAACGGCCTTGGGCCGCAACGACGTCTGGGGGAACTCCTTGAGATAAAAGTTCTGTAGCGTTTCCAATCCGAAAGGAGTGACCATGGAGCGTTTCTAGCCCAGCTGAAAGCCATATTTGATTGCATGCTTCCATAAATGACTCCTGCGTCCAGAAGTCGAAACTTCCTGAGGCTGTCTCGTATGCGAAGAGTGGTGCGTGACCAGGTACTGAAGAGTTAACTGTCATGTGCCACTGAAATGATTGAACTGGGTTGCTGAAGTCGTCTCGATCAACGAGAGTGATGTCGGCTCCTTGAAAGCCTGTAGTCTTGGACCACGGAATGTGTATGGAGATGAATGCGGTGCCATTCCGTGCTCGGCCATGTGTGATTGGCGAACTTTGAGAGACATGATAGGCAGGATCAAATCTGTCAATTGCAGGGGGAACTGTTTCTCCGAGACGACAAGTCCCCCAGAAAGTCACCTCGGCCAATGCCAAAAGAGCGACATCTCTTGAGTTTGATGTAGAGAGACGCTCACGAAGAGCATACATGTGTTTCATAGAGACGGGAGAGCGTGGTGATCTTTTTGAGGAGGCGGGAACCATCTTCTTGATGCCTTTCTTAATGCCATCGATTTGATCAGTGTCGCTGTGCCATTCCGCACCGTGGAGATTATGCCAAAAATGCAAGCCAGAGAGCCAATTTTTAGCACAATCGTGAGAAACCTGACCTGCTGCAGTGTTGGCGAGGAACATGGCAATCAATTCGGACGAAGCCGGCATGCGGAGGTCCTCGGCGATGTTGAGAGCATCGCAAAATTGGTTGAATCGAAGGAGACCAGCAGCATAAGTCTTTCGAGTTTGAGGAGCCAGACTCGCAAGAGAAACATCCAGCATGGTGTGATAGGCCGCCTCGTTGAACAGTGAGGAACTTGCTCGTTGGTGCTGGGTTGCAAAGGGGGTTGTCCATGTGGCGAGACGATCCTCCACCTTACCCTGAGGGCGCCATAAGGAAGGCGTGATGAATTTGGAGTTTGGCATGGGACAGTAAGGAGCGCGTGAGGATGATCAATGAACTTGCGAGACACTGATCAATGAAAAGGAGTATATAAATCAATGTTAAACACATGTGAAAAACGGTATGAGAGCGTCTGCTAGGGAAGAGGGGTAAGGAAGTTTCAGATGTGGGGGACCCAGAATACCTCGTGAAATAGGGTCCGCTAGGTTGGAGGAAGACTCAATGTAAAGGAAGAAGAAAGAAATATTAGCCACAGTGCAACTGATGCCTGTACGCCTGATTGAGAGATTACTCTCGAAGTTGCGACTGCGTCCCTTCGCATGAGCTCCGATAACACCTTGGTTGTCGGATCGTAAGAGGATATGTGCATTCTGATGGCCCAGAGAAATGAGAAGTTCAGCTGCTAACTCAACCGCCACAGTCTCCAGCCATCCGATATCTCGCGCTGGCCCCTTCCAACCATCACGAAGTTTCCAGGCGATCCAGGATGGACCGAGGACAATGCCTATGCCCCATGAGGTGGAGGCGTCCACCCAGAGGTTGATGTCGATAGCAGGCTCTTTGGGAATCAGGGAACGGCGTGTAGGAGGCAGTGAGAGTGCTGCTGACCACGCCTTCAGGGACGAGAGAACCGAGGGGGGAGCAAAGCGACGAGCAAATTTGTTACCTGCAAAGGAGGATGCGAAGGCAGAAAGAGGAGGAAGAAAGGTGCGAAGCTCGAGGTAGACAAAGGCTAGGTGTGAAAGAGAACCGAAGATTTTCTGTACCTCATTCAGGGAAACCCGTCCAGAGGAGAAAACGGCCAGGGCTGAGTCAACCTTCCCTTTATTCTTGAGACGTTTGGGCTCGGCAATGGTGACATAGCGCCCAGAGAGGGAAAATACGAAGCCGACAAAGGTGAACTCAGGACTGAAGTCGTGACCTTTGGACGAGTGCCAGGGAACACGCAAGTGTTCAATGGCCGCCAAAGCCGAGGTGCGATCATAGGAGAAGGTGTGACCTGAATGATCAGAGAAAAAATGCCCTCCATCAACCGGAGAACGAAAGAGAACAATGTCGTCCACCCATTTGGCAAAGGGACCATAACCTTTGGCCTTCCAGATGGCAACCGTGCAATCCGCGACCTCACCTTGAAGACCATGGGCCGACGCGATGCCAAAGGTGATACAATGCTCCACATAGAAGCGACCGCGGTGTTGGACTGCCATGACACGCTTGTGTCCCGGGAAGGCGGGTATAGTGCGATAGGCAGCCTCAATGTCCAGACTACACCCTTCTGAGCCATCAGGCGCATTGGCCACCTAAATGCATGTATTGAGCACTACGAACAGGACAAACATGATAACAGTGAGGTATGAAGGATAGAGAGCCCCCTAGAGGACGTAACAACGAATATCGCAGCCAGAAACGAGAGGGCGACAAGGAGTCGAGTAGACATGACATGATGACCAAAGAGGAGCAACGGAGGAAGTTGCCTAGAGAGGACCGCGATGCAAAAGGGCGGTAGAAGAGCGCAAGGAGTCCGCAAGAGGAAGCGGACGAGAAGCGCAGAAGAAGGAGAGGGCACTCACGATGTCAGCGACATCCGAGGCAGTAGTCCATACGGTCGAAAAGTCATCAGAGTCAATAAAACTATTGACGGAAGAGCCACAGGCATAGATCTTGGAAGAGTTCCGACAGACACGAATCTTGTCGGGCATGCCCAAAGCGGTTGGTTTTGACACCAAGATAAGAGGGGTGGTGACGAATGGTTCACCGAATATGGCAGAGATCTCGCCAAAGGAGTAGGGGCCGGACATGCGACCCAAGGAGATTTCCTCCAAGAGAAAGGAGTCGAGAAAGGATTCGAAGCCGAGGCATGAAGGATGATTGGCAGGGGTCTGAGTTGTTGGAAAAACGAAGGAGCCTCGCGTGAGGCGAAAACCATGCGTAAGATTCGAGACGAGATCGGGAAAATCGTTGGAAAGACCATATGAGAGAATGTCGTGTGCAAATGCTTCGGTGGAGTAAGGGGTAACAATCCTATGCAGAATCTGCGCCTGCGGATTGACGGCAGGAGAAAGCGAGGGCGAAGTGATTGGCATCACCACAGAAGGAGCAACGATGTTCAAGCTTGGCAGAGGGGGCATGACCTTTACAGGCGCGATCCCCACCGATGTTGAAGGAGATACACAACGGGATACTGTGAGCGCGGGAAACGAGGCCGGATTTCGAAGCGGCAAAGACCGCTGTGCCATCGGAGAACTTAGAAATGTCACATGAGGTGTAACGATGACCGAGCCTGGCGCAAATGAGGCAGCACAGGATGCCAGTGGATCCCGAGCTGCCCCCCGAAAGGACTTAGCGGAAGAGGGACGATCGTAGGGCTTTGTCGAGGATGAACCAGAACGCGAGGCCCCACCACCACCAGATGCTGGCAGAGTGATGCATCACCTAACTACAAACACCATTCAATGGTGTTGCATCAAATACCCTGGCCACAGTACCCAGTTATGCATCACCCCATGACATAATATATAATACATCATCTGACCTGATGCATCATCTGATGTATCATCTGATACATCACCCAATACATCACCTAATGCATCATCTGACCTAATACATCACATGATACATCACCTAATGTATCATGTGACCAATAAGTCACGTGACACGTGATCAAATCTGTCACATGCCCCCCCAATTGGTATATTACATCAGCTGGTTAGGTTTGGGTTTAGTTAGAGTTAGGGCTGTTAGAGTTTAGGTTAGAGTTTGGTTAGAGTTAGGGTGTTAGAGTTTGGTTAGAGTTTGGTTAGAGTTAGGGTTTGGTTAGAGTTTGGTTAGGGTGGGGATGGCAGTAGTTATATATATGTTGCAATTTGAGGCCAGAAAAAACATAGAGTGAAACATATGCCTGTGTTTGGAGCCAAAAAAACATAGAAAACATAAAGTTCTAACATTCAAACTCAGTAGATGTGTTGTAATCATGTATTAATCATGTGATTCATCACAGTTGCCAGTGATGCATCAATCTGATGCATCACTGGGTCCTGTGGCCAGGGTGTTTGATGCAACACTACTGAATGGTGTTTGACAGTCAAATGATGCATCACATTGACATCTATGCCTGCCACCACCGCGTGTGCCTCGTTGTGAGAAAGAGCGTGAAGAGTCTTCAACTGTAGCAGGAGGAGGCGGCAAAAGGGATTCAGCCATGACATCCAGATGCAGACGTTGAAATTTATGATTATAAGACTCGGAGGAGAAGGCACGCGGATCGTGAATGTAAGCCTGACGCTCCGCTATGTCGAACAAGCGATACGTGGCAAAGGAAGCATGGAAATCAGATTGTGAGGTGATCCATTTGTGATGCGCGGTCCAGCGGGCGTGAGCGTGAGGGTACTGGAGGGAGTGAAGAAAGGTGAGGTAATTGGTCCACGCCTCGCCCCACAAACCTTGAGACAAGGCCGCCTCGTCACCGAATTGATCGGTGCGCATTACCGTCTTGGCCTTCGTGCCCGAAATGTCCGTCTTCTTCATGTAGGAGATAGAGTCCCCTTTAGTATGCATCGTCTTCCAACTGTCATTGGTGAAGAGCGTCAAAGGGAGATAGGAACCTTCCGAACACAAGAGTTTGATCTGAGAAGGAACCTGACGGTAACTATCGGCATAATTGAAGGAAGGAGAGCGCTCGAGGTTGGTGTTGAAACAATTAGTCGCGGACGCAACAGGGAGAGTCGGGAGAACCGAAGAAGTTTGAGGTGCCGAACCAGATGCGAGAACGAAGGCAGGAGCAAGAGGGGCGGGTTTTGGTGCCACAGACAAAAGAACACGCTGTTGAGAGGTCGGAGAAAGGTTCTGAAGCATGGAAATCAAGTCATTGATGGAGGTTGGATTCGATGTATGCGCCTGGGGAGCCCCGGAATTCGAATTAGCTGGATTGACGTTAACATTAGGAGGAGCAAAGCCTTGAACTCCAGCGGGATTCGGACCAGGTCCCGGACCAGATGACCCATTCACCGGAGGGACGAGACCAGAACCTTGTAGAGTCGCTGGCGGACGAGGTGGGGGCCTAGGGGGTTGTTGAGGAGTGACAGGTAAGCGCGGAGGCACGAAGAACGTTGCTTCCTCCGGGCCCAAAGCTAAGAGTTCTGTCCTACATTCTGGTTTGGATGCGAACAAGATCCTATCGGCGTTCCGGCTCAGAATCGCACTGTTGAGCGAGAGAAGCGTCTCGCGTGGAAGAGCAGATGTCAGGAAATAAGTTCTTTGTCCTTGCGATAGTGGTTTCTTCGGATCCAGGGTCGAGATATTGTACTGATCTAATCGATCTCTCATTTCTTCGGTCTGGAGGTGTCCCTCAGATCCAGATTCCGCGGTAGCCATGAGATGTATTTCGTCAAGAACGCGAAGCTAAAATAAAGAAAATGACGCTGAGGAATGGCTTGTAGGACGTGGTTGAGGAACAGGAGTGAGAGATTCCCACGCCTACAAAGCCATGCGTTTATCTCTGCGTGACTCTTCGCGGGTTCATCCTCACTGACGCTAAACTTCCAACTTTTTTTTCTGTGTTCACTGTTCCCTGTGGATCTGTCTCCAAAAATTATCGAGACAATATTCCGCTTGTCAAAAATCACATTCCCAGCTTGAACATCCGAATTCATTTCAATTCCACCTGGCAGTGGCGCGGCTGTGCTGAACGACGGTTCTACTGTTGACTCCGGTACCGGTCGTGGACATGGACATAACCCCGCCTCGCGGCTCTAATGGCGGTTGGGGCGCAGGTTGTGTTTATGAGCTGTCGTTGGCCTGCTACATCCACATATACTGTACAGGGACTGGAAGGCCATCAAGTAACTTTGTTGAGCTCAATTTTGCGCACATGTGATTTCTTTCTTGGTGAATTGATAGCTTCCTCGTCTTTCAGGACCCTACAACTTTCCTTTCTTGAGAGCCAAGCATTTCAATGAGATCCTAGGTGCGATACACAAAGCTATGTTAATATTATCGAACCTCTCGAGAACCCACGCTCATTCGCGTTGTCCCACTACACAAGATGTAACCAGCCTGTAAACTAAAAAATGTCAAATTACACTATTGTCACCGTCTAATAAAGTAGAGGGATTCATGGTATTGTGTAGCGAGCTCATCCCGGGTAGCGAATGGCGAAATGGTTTGTTGGCTGCTCTGTACGTATGTGGAATTAGCCTAGGCTCGTGAGACTGTCCAAACAATGTTTACAAAGGCCTGTGCGGTTGCCGTAGCCTACGATATTACGCACCTATATGAAGTCGCCAATCTGAATTTGCACCCCAGCTTCCGTCAACATCATCAAGCGAGCTTCGTTTGGGGGATTACCGCCCCGATCTAGTAGGGCAGTCACGTCGATGAAAGCGGTGACGCCACGGCTGGCGTGTGCAGCTGCAATCCTTGCTTCAATAATGTCAAAAAGGAAATCAAAAATTTCCACGGTTTCAAGGTGTAGTGCTGTGAGGCGAGGGGCAAGGGTGCCCTCGCCAAGAGCATGCATTATCCTCCGAGTCGGATACTTGTGAGAGTCACCGCCGAGCCAAAGTGTCTCGAGGTTGGGTACCAGCGCCAGCGTCTCAGGCAGGCTTGGAGGGAACTTAAATCCAGATAAGTCGAGCTCTTTAATTGTATCGCACAGGACTGATTGAACTCCTGACAATGGCCAGGGTGCAGCGTCCATGCGCCTCGCAGGTCGGAATGTCTGAAGATGGGGAAGGCGGGATGCCTGGAGGAAACAGAAATCATTGTCCTCTGGATTGAGGAACTTGATGTCAAGTGTATGGAGAAATGGCAAAATGGTTGGACGGTGAGAGCATTCTACTATTCTTTGTAGAGCAAGATCATCGATGGGGGATATGAAGATGCTACATTCTTGGAGAGAGGTGCAATGATGAAGGATGTCGAGGCATTCGTGTGCGAGGATTGAGGCCGAGCGCAAGCGTAGGGTAGTCAATTGGTGTCAAGGCATGTTGAAATTCGCGATTTCCAAATTCTCCACGTGGTAATTCCCAATGGTTTCGACCTGGATGGTGCCGTGCCGGTGCCTCAGCCAATAGAGGCTGTTGCCAAACATTATACTCATTTTATGCCACCATGGATCTGCCTCCCGAAATCATCGAGATCATATTCCTCAAGTTCTGTTCGTCGAAAACCACATTCCCGCTCCAACGAGACGAGCCCAGATTCCTGGTGACCC
This sequence comes from Infundibulicybe gibba, assembly GCA_015501065.1. Taxonomy (NCBI): domain Eukaryota; kingdom Fungi; phylum Basidiomycota; class Agaricomycetes; order Agaricales; family Omphalinaceae; genus Infundibulicybe; species Infundibulicybe gibba. Next base: position 8,653 of record JADNYI010000068.1, read on the forward strand.
AGGTCTGCTCTCAATGGCGTGCAATTGCCTTCGCTATGCCCAGCCTCTGGTCCAGTATCCGAATTTCCATTGATTCTCCCCCAATACTTGACTCCATCCGTGCGTGGATATCTCGATCCGCCCAGTCCCAATTATCATTCGAGATTTGCTGCCCAACCAACTACCCCAAGTCCCTTACTGTAATCATCAGCCTTATCTTCCCCATCATACAGCACTGCGCATCCTTGAGGCTTTACATCGACGAATCAACACTCACACAACTTCTCCCCCTTCCTCCTGGTTCATTGCATGCTCTCCGGGAGATATCAATCATGCCCACCCACACCCTGCATGCCACCACCCTCGGCATAATCCCAGGCGCCACTGCATTTCAGCAGTGCCCGCAACTCCGTCAAGCCAGGTTCGCGTTCCCAGCCCACGCGGTGGATCTCATGGACTTTAATCTGCCGTGGCATCAGCTGACCCATCTGGACATGTACTCGTGCTCGCTCCGTGAGTATGAGTGCCTCGATGTCCTGCGGCAGTGCACCGCACTCGAAGAATGCAGCATCTCTACCTCCTCTAGGTCCACCCCTTTTCACGATCTGCAAAGGGTGCAAGCACTCCCTCGCCACACAATCGTGCTTCCGTCCCTTCACACCCTCCGTCTCCGTCTTAGTGATTCCCCGGGCCACGACATTTTTGTCCGCACGCTCCGCCTCCCGTGCCTCCGCAGACTCGGTGTTGAATCGCGGGTATCGCTGCCCCGCATACTGCTACCTGCATTTCGGACGCTCTTGTCCAAGACAATACGCTATCTTGACTTTTCTAGCTGGACCCCCACAGATCTTCCCAGTGTGCTCGTGCTCGTGCCCAACCTCCAGACACTCAAGCTCTGGGACTGCGACATAAAGGTACTCCAGATGCTCGGCCGCGGCGCCGCCCCACGTCTCATCACCCTTGGGTTCGGCAGGGTGGTTTTTTGGTACCTTCTTGACATGCTCGAGGCACGGGTGGATGCCGCGCGTTCCGACAGGAACATTGTTGTGCCCAACGACGTTTCGGCCGCCGGTCCGGATGCTTGGGATATCGAGATAGGCAAGACCCGCCTTGCGGCGCTGAGGACGACTGGGGTACAGATTGCATACAGGGGCCGGTTGTTGTAAGCCTGCTACTTGAAGTATATCCACACGTACTACACAGGACTTGCAACGAATGCCTAGCGACCTTGTTGAGCTTAATTTTGTGCACATATAGGGGGCTCGTGCCATTGACCTCCTATAAAGCTATCTCTGATGACAGTGAATTTCCTATCTTCGCCGTTTATGGCTTTTCTTCGAGAGTCAAGCATTACAACGGCGGGCAGTGAATGGCACGATACGCATCTATGGTCTGAACCTCCTGAAAACCCAGGCTCGTTATCATTGCACAACTACACTCAAACGCAAATGCATGCTCGAAACATCGATTGCACGGATTGGGTCTGGGCGCCAAATATTGCCAAAGATAAAATATCATATATTAGACTCAATTGAATTACTCTTTTTTGCCCTCTCCTATTAGGTTCCCATGATGAATCTGCCCCCCGAAATCATCGAGATAATATTCCTCAAGCTCTGCCCTCCAAAAACCACATTCCCCTGCGAGAGGATCCCAGGCTCTTGGTGACCCAGGTCTGCTCCCGTGGCGCGCAATCGCCCTCGCCATGCCCGCCTGTGGGCCAACATTCGCATTTGTGTCAATCCTCCTCCTCGACATGACCACATCCATGCCTGGATCTCCCAATCTGCGCAATCCCCACTATCCGTGGGATTCTATGGCCACATCCACCGCAAAATCTCCACCGCCGACATATTTAATTTCATTGCCCCCGCAATACATCGCTGTGTATCCCTGAAGCTCTGCATTGATGAATCAACACTCAAGCGGCTGCTCGCCCTTCCTCCCGGCTCATTAAGTGCCCTCCAGAATATATCGATTCGATCTAACCCCATTCGATATAGCGGAGGCATCGGCTTGCCTCCACGCGCCACCGCATTCCAGCAGTGCCCACGACTCCGCCAGGTGACGTTTGCGTTCAAAGCCAACTCTTTGGATCCCACAGATTTCAATCTGCCATGGCACCAGCTGACCCATCTGAACATGAGCTTGTTCCCGCTCCGTTACTATGGGTGTCTCAGTGTCCTGCAGCAGTGCGTTGCGCTCCAAGAATGCAGCATCTCTATAGTTCCCTTCTCCCTTCAAGATCTGCAAAAAGTACAAGAGCTCTCCTGCACCCAATCGTGCTGCCATCGCTCCACACCTTCCGCCTCGATCTCGACCGTCCAGTAAGCCACAACGTCGACTTCGTCCACGCGCTCCGCCTCCCGCGTCTCCGCAGCTTCCGCCCTGTACCATCAATGTGGCCCTGCGCTCTGCTGCCTATATTCGACACTCCTCTCCGAGACAATACGCCATCTCGACCTCTCTGAGTGGATCCCCACGGATCTTCCCGGCGCGCTCGCACTCGTGCCCAACCTCGAGACGCTCAAGCTTCAGGATAGCAGCCTGGAAGTGCTCCAGACGCTCGGTAGTGGCGTTGTCGTCCCACGCCTCGTAACCCTCATGCTCGACACAGTAAATTCATGCGACTTGTTTGACATGCTTGAGGCAAGGGCGGCCGCTGTGCGCGCCGACAGCAGCATTGCTCTGTTTAGCGATGTTTCTGCTATTGATTCTGGTGCTGGGTACATAGATATGGCTCGCCTTAGGGCGCTGAGGACGGCTGGGGTGCAGTCGTATTCAGGAACCGTTGTAAGCCCGCTGCCCGATATGTGCCGCACAAGAACCACAACGAACGTGACGAACGCTTAGTGACCTTTTTGCGTCTGATTTTGTGCATATGCAGGGGGATTCATCGTGTTGGCCTCACGCAGTGATTCATGTCTAATGATGATCGCCCTGTTTTCGGTAGGCTCAAATATTTACCCCTCCAACTTGGACACGTTGAATTACGCATCAGAGGTGGCCTACAGGTCTAATGAAGTAGAGGGTTGATCAAATGTGTCGCACGATAGTATTTTAGGTTGTGAGTTTATATTGGCAATGACTCCGTTTGCTTCTCAGTACTTGTGTGGAATTGCGCTCGTAAGACTGTCCAGAGATCTCGCATATGTCTACCCGGGATAGCCAAACTGAATCCGTACCCCAGCTTCTGCCAACCCTCTCAGGCGGTCTTTGTCGAGGGGATCAATACCCCGGTTTAAGACCGTTATTTTGACGAACACAGAGATTCCACGATCTGCACGTGCAGCCGCAATCCTCATTTCCATTATATCGAAGAGGAAATCAAAATTTTCCACGGATCTAAGGTAGAGTGTTGTGAGGTGAGGGGAAAGGGTGCCCTCACCAAGAGCGCGCATTGCTCCCGGATACTTGTGAGAAATGTCGCCGAGCCAAAGGATTTTGACATTGGGTACCAGGGCCAGCGTCTCGGGCAGGCATTCAGGGAACTTGAACTTGGATAAGTCGAGCTCTTCGATGGTATCGCATAGGACCGATTGGAAATTCGGCAACGACCAGAGTGCGAACTCGTATTGGGAGCCCATTGGTTGGAACTTCCGAAGGCAGGGAAGGTAGAGTGCGTGCCAGAGGAAATGACAATTTCTGTTCTCTCGATCAAGGAACTTGACGCAGAGTGTATGGAGAAGTGGCAAGACGATTGGATGGCGAGAGTGTTCTACTATCCTTTGCAGAACAAAGTCGTTGATGTAGGATATGAAGACGCTGCACTCTCGGAGAGAGGTGCACTGACGAAGGATATCGAGGCATTTATGTGCAAGGATTGAGGATGAATGCAAGCGTAGGGTAGTCAATTGGTGCCAAGGTACGTTAAAATTCGCAATAAAATTCTCCGGGTAGCGGTGCCCAATGGTTTTGAATGAAAATGTGTGTAGCTGAGTGCATGTCTCAAGCGCAGTGGAAAAGAGGGTTGGGCCGGCCGCCCGCTGACTCATATCCTCGATGATGAATGTGGCACTCTGAAGAGCGTGGAATGAGCTAGGCGGAAGTGCGAGTAGCTGGTCAAGCATCGCTGTATTGAGGTGCAAGTCGAGGAACGAGCAGCGATGTATCAAAGGGAATACAAGGTCAATAATCACGGGGGAGGTGTCGAAATAACGGTCTGAACCGCGGAGGGTGAGTGATAATGGGGATTGGGCAGCCCGGGAAATCCAAGCGCGGATGGGGCCTGATTGAGGTAATGAGTCGGATTGCAAGAAATAGATGTAGTAGTCGGCCCAGAGGTCGGGCGTGGAGAGGGCAATAGTGCGCCATTGGGAGCAAACTTGAGTCACCAGGAGCCTGGGCTCGTCTTGACTGCCGAGGGGGAAAATGGCTGGTTGTGAACATAATTGAAGGAATATTGCTCGAATAATTTCGACGGGTAGATCTTCCATGCTGGGGGATTGAATCTGCTAGGAGGGTCTGTGAACAGTTCTTTAGATTTTACTGCAGACGGCTGAACATATGATGCTATAGTAACCCGACCGAGTTGTTATCTGCCTTGAAACGCCGGGAAATAAGGTCCGTGATAGCTGGGTCAGCATTGACCCCATGACACCGACAGTTGTGCGGGGACAGACGCACTGACAGGGTCCATCAAAAAGGCCAGACACCTGTGATCGCGATGCGATAATGTTAGTGTGCGAGGTGGGGTTAAGCGGTTATCCCTTCCTATATACCACTTACCATCGAATAATATCCATTTTGATGGTACGATCTAGTAACGACTGTGTCGCCCGTTCCTCTACCACTCGAATCTGAAATCTGAAATGGAGACCCACGTCAACGGGATTGCCCTCGGAGGCCGTGCATTGACATTGACGAAAGTGGGGTCCAGGGGCCCGTCGTTTTGGAACCGTCTGGCTTCATCGACGATTTCGTAAGATTCAAATTTCAAGGTTGCCACCAAATACCGCCAAACTTTCCTGTGTTCTTCCCGCTATCATGGATCTGCCTCCAGAAATCATACAGCTCATATTCCTCGAGCTTTGTTTGTCAAAAACCACATTCCCCCTGCAAAAAGACGAGCCCAGGCTCCTGATCACCCGGGTCTGTTCCCAATGGCGTGCAATCGCTCTCGCTCTGCCCAGCCTCTGGGCCAACATTGAAATCTCTCTTGATTCCCCCCCACCATTCGACCCGTTCCGCACGTGGATATCTCGATCCGCCCAATCTACACTATCATTTGAGACTCGCACCACAAATGCTCACAACTACGACATGTCCTCCACTGCGATCGTTGACCTCATCTTCCCCATCATACAGCGCTGCACATCCCTGAAGCTCAACATGGACAAACCAACATTCAAGCGACTGCTCTCCCTTCCTCCCGGCTTATTGCATGCTCTCCAGGAGATATCGATCATACCTACCCCTGACACCACACTCGGCACGATCCCGCGCGCCACCGCATTCCAACAATGCCCGCGACTCCGTCGAGTGAGGTTCGCATTCCCGTCCCGCTTGGCGGATCTCGCAGCCTTCAATCTGCCGTGGCACCAGCTGACCCATCTGGACATGTACTCGTGCTTACTCCTTGGATATAAGTGCCTCGATGTCCTGCGGCAGTGCACCGCACTCGAAGAATTCAGAATCGGAATCTCTACCTTCTCTGACCCTTTCCATGATCTGCAAGGGATGGAAGCGCTCCCCCACTCAATCGTGCTGCCGTCCCTTCATACCCTCCGCATCCATCTCGATCGTCCAACAAAGCACAGTATTCACTTTTTCCACGCGCTCCGCCTCCCGATCCTCCGCAGCCTCTGCATTGTAATGCCAAGACTGCCATCAGTTGCAATGCTGACTGTATTCAAGCCACTCTTTTCCGAGACGATACGCCACCTCGACTTTCCTAGTTGGATTCACATGGACCTTCCTAGCGTGCTCGTGCTTGTGCCTAATCTCGAGACACTCAAGCACTGGGAAGGCCTGGAACCGCGGGCGCTCGAGATGCTTGGCTGTGGCGCCCTCCCGCGCCTCATGACCCTCGAACTCAGCATGGCGGATTCACGCGACCTGCTCAACATGCTCGAGGCGCGGGTGGATGCTGCGCGTTCTGATACCAGCATTACTGTACTTAGCAATGTTTCAGCTGTCGACATTAGCGTTGGGATTATCGAGATGAGCAAGACCCGTATTGCGGCGCTGAGGGCGGCTGGGATACAGGTTGTATTCAGGAATTGGCTGTGCAACAGGGGCCTGAAAAAATAATACACGCGATTAGAACTTTGTACCTCTCATCCAACGATAAATTATGGACATGAAATTCTCTATTGTGGGATGACGTATGTAAGACCCATTAGCATGTATGTGAAGATTTTTTAAGAACTAAACATGTATAATCCACTGAAAATGATACATAGATTCTAGCTTCGTGCATTGACGTCGACGAAAGTGACTGTGTGGGGTCCAAAAGCCCGACGTTTTGGTCTGGCCCGGGCCATCTGACCTCATCGTATTTCGTGGGATTCACACTTCAAAACGCAAGCGGAGGTTACTACCAAATACCGCCAAACTTTCCCGTGTTCTTCCCGTTGTCATGGATTTGCCTCCAGAAATCATACAGATTGTATTCCTCGAGGTTTGTTCGTCAAAAACCGTATTCCCGCTCCAAAGAGACGAGCCCAGGCTCCTGATCACCCGGGTCTGCTCCCAATGGCGTGCAATCGCCCTCGCTCTGCCCTCGCTCTGGGCTAACATCGAATTTCCTCTCGATTCCCCCCCACCACTCGACCCCTTCCGCATGTGGATATCTCGGTCTGCCCAATCTACATTATCATTTGAGATTCGCGCCCCGAACGCCAACAACCACGACGCGTCCTCCACTGCGATTGTTGACCTCATCTTCCCCATTATACAGCGCTGCGCATCCCTGAAGCTCTACATGGATGAACCAACATTCACACGACTACTCTCCCTTCCTCCTGGCTCATTGCGTGCTCTCCAGGAGATATCGATTACACCTGCCCCCACCCTGTGTAGCACCACGTTCAGCACGATCCCACGTGCCACCGCATTCCACCAATGCCCGCAACTCCATCGAGTGAAGCTCGCGTTCCGATCCCGCACGACGGACTTCAGTCTGCCTTGGCACCAGCTGACCCATCTGGACATGTACCGTGCTTACTCCTTGAGTATAAGTGCCTCGATGTCTTGCGCCAGTGCACCGCACTCGAAGAATGCGGAATCGGAATCTCTACCTTCTCTACCCCTTTTCATGATCTGCAAAGGATGGAAGCGCTCTCCCACCACCCAATAGCGCTGCCGTCCCTTCACACCCTCCACCTCCGTCTTAGTGATCGAGCAGGCCTCAGCATTCACTTTTTCCACGCGCTCCGCCTCCCGTTCCTCCGCAGCCTCGGCGTTGCATTGCCAGGAATGCGGCTTGCAATGCTGCCTGTATTCCGGGCGCTCCTCTCCAAGACGATACGCCATCTCGACTTTCCTAGTTGGACCCCCATGGACCTTCCTAGCGTGCTCGCGTTCGCGCCTAATCTCGAGGTGCTCAAGCTCCGGGATGGCCCAAACCTGCGGATGCTCGAGATGCTTGGCTGCGGCGCCCTCCCGCGCCTCGCGACCCTCAAATTCGGCCCAGTGTATTCGCACGACCTGTTCGACATGCTAGAAGCACGGGTGGATGCCGCGCGTTCTGACAGCAGCATGACTGTGCTTAACGACGTTTTGGCTGTCGCCGAGGACGAAGTTTGGAATATCGCGATGGGCAAGACCCGCCTTGTGGCGCTGAGAGCGGCCGGGATACAGGTTGTGTTCAGCAATTGGCCGTACTACTACTCAGTGTGACTATGAGTATCGTCGCTGCGACACGCCATTTTGCCTTAGACATTACTTTTGATGGCCACGAGTACTAGGCCCGCTACAACCACGTATGCTGTACGGGGTCTGCGAAGGCTACCTAGCGGCCTTGTTGAGCTTGATTTTGTACACACACGGGGGGTTAGTTGCCATCGACCTGGCTTCCTCATCTCCCTAACCTACCAGATGGGGTCTACGACTTTCTTTCCTAGGTAGCTGGGCGTCTCAACACCATCTTTCATGAGAGGGATTGCGTAATACACACCTACATTATCAAACTCACACTCGTTCGTGTTGTCCTATTCCGAACGAATAGTATTCATTCATGTCGTCCTATTATATACAAAATGTAACCACCTCGTGAATTTCCATAATAGTTTGGATACAATGAAGCCGTGTGCGTGAATGGCGAGGTGATGGAAATTGTCTCGTACACTTATCTGGGGTAGCCAAGCTGAATTTGCACCCCAGCTTCTTTCAACGCTGCCAGGCGGGCTTCGTCCAAGGAATTGCCACCCTGGCCTAGGACCGCTACTTTGACGAAAGCAGCGATGCCATGATCAGCGCGTGCGGCTTCAATCCTTGCTTCAATCATGTCAAAAAGGAAATCAAAATTGTCCGCGGTGCCTAGGTATAGCATTGTGAGGCGAGAGGAAAGAGTGCCCTCACTAAGAGCGCGCATCACATCGGGGTACTCTTGGAAAGGGCCATTGATGAGATGAAGTGTTTCAAGGTTGGGCACTAGGCCTAACGTCTCGGGCAGGTATTCTGGGAAATCGAATTCGGATAAATCGAGCTACTTGATCGTATCGCACAGGACCGATTGGACCTTTGATAGGGACCACGGTGCGGATATGCGAAACCCTTTGGTTGGAGTTTTTGAAGGCGAGGAAGGTGGAATGCTTGGAGGAAACAGCAATTATTGTCTTCCGGATCAAGGAACTTGATATAAAGTGTATGGAGATATGGTAAGCAGTCGGACGATGAGAGCATTTTACTATCCATTGTAGAGCAAGGTCATCAATGGGGGATATGAAGATGCTACATTCCGGAGAGAGGTGCAATGATGAAGGATACCAAGGCATTCACGTGCGAGGATCGAGGGTGAACGTAGGCGTAGGGTGGTCAATTGGTGCCAAGGCACGCCAAAATTCTCAATTCCCGGGTTCTCCACGTGGTAGTGCCCGGTGGTTACATATGTGAATGTGTGGAGTGGGGGCATGACTCGAACGCGGTGGCAAAAGGGGCTGGCCGACGATCGAGGTACACCTCATGATAATTCCTATGCTCTGAAGCGTATGGCATCAGTAAATGGCTGAGCGTCGCGCTATTGAAAGTGAACTGAAGAGCCGAGCAGCGATGTATGACAGGAAATACAATGTCCAAGATCATGGGGAGGTCTTGAAGGACGGACCGAGGATGGTGAACGACAACGGGGATCGGCGGCTCGAGAAATCCAAGCGCGGATGGGGCCTGGTTGTGGCCGCGGGGAAATGGAAACAATCCGGAATTTGGCCCAGAGGGCAGTGGCGTGGAGAGGGCGATTGGCGCCATCGAGAGCAGACCTGAGTCACCAGGAGTCCGGGCTCGTCTTTGCGGAGCGGAAATATGGCTGGCGTCGGATATAATTCAAGGAATACTGCTTGAATGATTTCGACGGGCAGACTCTCCATGCTGGGGGATTGAAACCTGCCAGGGCTCCCGGCCCAGGAATCTGCCGTTTTATTGCAGACTGTCAAACGCGTGTTCTCGGGCTCTATGTAGTTGCTACCCTGCACGTGAGCGCCAAACTGGCGATCAATTGGATAAGATTTTCATTGGCGCAAAACACGCCTGTGGCCTAGGGGTGCAAAGATGGAATAAAAACAGAATATTTGTGTGGAGGATAGCGTTCGGTGAATAGTACCGTGTTTGACGGATAACAAAAGAGGAGCCAAACAAGCGCACGTGGCGTGGCATCGGCTGGCCGGTTTGACATTGGAATATTCCTTGTATTCTTCCAAGTCGCTACCATGATGATCATATAATGATGAATCTGCCTCCCGAAATCATCGAAATCATATTCCTCAATTCTGCTGTCAAAAACCGTATTCCCGCTTCAAAGAGACGAGCCCAGGCTCCTAATCACCCAGGTCTGCTCCCAATGGCGTGCAGTCGCCCTCGCTATGCCCAGCCTCTGGGCCAACATCCGAATTTCTCTCAACCCCACCCCCCTACCCGACCCCATCCGCACGTGGATATCTCGATCCGCCCAATCCCCATTATCATTCGGGATTCACAGACCAATCAATTATGGCATGTTCTCCACCGCCATCGTTGACCTCATCCTTCCAATTACACAGCGCTGCACATCTCTGGAGCTCTGCGTCCACGAATCAGCACTCCCACGACTTCTCACCCTTCCTCCTGGTTCGTTGTGCGCTCTTCAGAGGATATCGATCAAATCTGTCCCTACCCCATATGTCATGAGCCGTGGCATGATACCGCGCGCCACCGCATTCCAGCAATGTCCACAACTCCGCCAGATGACATTTGGATTTGCAGCCCATGCAGTGGATCCTGCAGACTTCAATCTGCCGTGGCACCAGCTCACCCATCTGGACGCGCATTCATGCTCATTCCGTGAGTATGATGCCTCGATGTCCTGCGGCAGTGCACCGCACTCGAGGAATGCAGCATCTCTACATTCCCCATCCATTCTCGTGACCTGCAAAAGACGAAAGCACTCTCCCGCCGCCCCATTGTGCTGCCATCCCTCCACACTCTCCGCCTTGATCTCGGTGATCCAGCAGTCCACAGTGTCCACTTCGTCCATGCGCTCCGCCTCCCGCGCCTCCGCAGCCTCCACGCTACATCATCGAAATCGCAGTATTACACACTACTGCCTGTATTCCAGACGCTCCTCTCCGAGACAATATGCCATCTCGACCTCTCTGGCTGGAATCCCATGGACATCCCCGGCGCACTCGCGCTCGTGCCCAACCTTGAGCACTCAAGCTCTGGGGTGGCGACCCGGAAGTGCTCCAGGCGCTCGGCCGGGGCGCTATCCCCCACCTGTAGCCCTCAGGCTCGGCGTGGTGGATCCGTGCGACCTGTTCGACACGCTTGAGGCACGGGTAGCCGCCGCGCGTTCGGACAGCACCATTGCTATGCTCAGTGATGTTTCTGCCCTTGAACCGGATCTTGGGAATATTGTAATTGACACGGCCCGCCTTGAAGCGCTGAGGGCGAATGGGGTGCAGGTTGTATTCAGGAGCTGGCCGTAGGCTTCTACATCCATGACAGGGTCTGTGAAGGCTACTTGGCGGCCTCGTTTGGCTCGACTTTGCATAGTAGATTGTCTTTGATGGCTTCCTCGTCTTCAATGGCCCGCCGGTGGGGTCTACGACCTCCTTTTTCAACACAAGTGTATGATATCGAACGTTCTAAGAACCCGCACCCGTTCGCGTTTGATATTTGGGTAAAGCCGGAGCACAAGGCCGACCCAAGCCATATTCACCTCCCGCCCCCCACATCGACCTCCAGCCACCGCCAGAACCCTTCGCATCCTCAGGCTAAAGGTTCTCCAAATTTCACCCGTCTCTCCCTCATCTCCGCCCAAGAATCGCCTACTCAAGCTTCGCTCAATACGCGTCCTAATTAAGTTACCTGGAGGCTAGAGCTTTCTCGCCCACCTAGTTCAACTAAATTCGCACTCTCTCTAAGAATCGGATCGCGGTTCCTGCCGCACACATTTGGAGCTCAAGGTATTTTATTATGGTGTAAGTCCTTCGGCCTAGCCGCCGCCCCGGCCCCGGGGAGATCCTTAATACATAGATGCCCTATTACATACAAACGTAGCTGGCCCGTTGACTCGGAAATGTTAAATTACGCTACTGTCGCTGTACCAGTTGTTGTCACTTATATTTAATCACATTCTGAATCGTGATAAGTTACAGGCTTAGTGAAGTAAAAGGATAGTAGACGGTGTCACATGGTGCGGTAAGCCCATTCTGGATAGCGAATGGTGAGGCCATGGTAACGGTCTCGTACACTTATCTGGGGTAGCCCGACCAAATTTGTACCCCTGCTTCTATCAATGCCATCAGGCGGGCTTCGTCCAAGGAACTGTTGCCTCGGTGTAGTACTATTACTTCGACAAAGGCAGCAATGCCTCTGTCGACGCGTGCGGCCGCGATCCTTGCTTCAATCATGTCAAAAAGGAAATCAAAACTGTCCACGGCGCCAAGGGATAATGTTGTGAGGCGAGGGGAAAGGGTGCCCTTACCAAGAGCGCGCATTACATCTGGGCACTCTTGAAAAGGGCCATTATTAATGAGCCGAAGAATTTCAAGGTTGGGCGCTAGGGCTAACGTCTCGGGCAGGCCTTTCGGGAACTCGAATCCGGATAAATTGAGCTCTTTGATCGTATCGCACAGGATCGATCGGACCCCTGATAGTGACCACCACGCGGGGTATATAAAACCTGTCGGTTTGAATTTTTGAAGGTGAGGAAGGCGAAATGCGTGGAGGAAAAAACAGCCATCATCCTCGAACTTGATGCAAAGAGTGTGGAGATACTGCAAAACTGTTGGACAGTGAGAGCGTTCTGCTATCCTTCGCAGAGCAAGGTCGTCGATGGGGGATATGTCGATGTTGCATTCTTGGAGAGAGGTGCACTGAGGAAGGATGTCGAGACATTCGTGTACAAGGATCGAGGCCGAACACAAGTGTAGGGTGGTCAATTGGTGCCATGGCACGTTGAAATTCGTGATCCCCAAATTCTCTACGTGGTAGTGCCCGATGGTTACGTATGCGAACGCGTGGAGTTGGGGGCATGACTCGAACGCAGTGGCAAAGGGGGCTGGGCCGGCTACCTGGGCATCGTCCTCGACGATAATTGTTATATCTTGAAGAATGCCCAATGATTTAGGAGGAAGTGTTAGTAACCGGTCGAGTGTCGCCGTATTGATACAGAAAAGAAGGACCGAGCAGCGATGTATGATGGGGAACACAACGTCGGAAATCATGGGAGAGGTCTCTCGGGCTGGACCGCAGATATTAATTGATAACGGGGATTCAGCAGCTCGCGAAATCCAAGCGCGGATGACTCCTGGTTGTGGCCGTGGGTGGAAGTGCGAGAAATGGAAATGGATATAGTAGTTAGCCCAGAGGGCGGGTGTGGAGAGGGCAATTTCCCGCCATCGGGAGCAGACGTGAGTCACCAGGAGTCTGGGTTCGTGTTTGCGGAGCGGAAATACGGCTAACGTTGGACACAATTCAAGGAATACTGCTTGAATGATTTCGACGGGCAGACCCTCCATTGTGCTGGGGGATTGAAACCTGCCAGGAAAGTCTGCCATTATACTGCAGACGGTTGAACGCATGTTCTGGGGCTCTATTTAGTTGCCACCCGTAAGCGCCGAACTGGATAACGTTTTGATTGGTCGATTGAACATGCTGCTTGAGCGGGCGGCCTGGCGGCTTGGCTCCGGAATCCGGATGGTACCGTGCCGGCTAATCCTGTTGCCAAACAATCCTCATTTTTTGTGTTTTGCAAGTTGCCATCATGATGGATCTGCCTCCCGAAATTATCGAGATTATATTCCTCGAGCTCTGCTCGTCAAAAACCGTATTCCCGCTCCAAAGAGACGAGCCCAGGCTCATAGCGACCCAGGTCTGCTCCCAATGGCGTGTAATCGCCCTCGCCATACCCAGCCTCTGGGCCAACATCCAAGTTTCTCTTGATTCCTTCACACCGCTCAAGCCCATCCGCACGTGGATATTTCGATCTGCCCAGTCCCCATTATCATTTGGGATCAGCTTAGACGACATCCCCGTGGTCTCTACTGGCATTGTTGACCTTGTCTTCTCCGTCATACAGCGTTGCGCATCCCTGAAGCTCTGTCGACGGACCAACACTCACACGATTGTTCTCCCTTCCCCCCGGCTCATTGGATGCTCTCCGGGAGGTATCGATCAGGCCTCTCCCATATCCGGGGACCCTCGGCGTGGCTCTACATGCCGCTGCATTCCAACCGGACCCAGAGTCCTGCCGGGTGACGTTCAAGTTCACAGCCCACGCATTGGATCTCGCAGACTTCAATCTGCCGTGGCACCAGCTGACTTGCCTGGAAATGATCTCGTGTTCGCTCCGTGAATATGAGTGCCTCCAGGTCCTGCGGCGGTGCACTGCGCTCCAAGAATGCAGTATCTCTACCTTCCCCACCCCATTGAATGATTTGCAGAGGGTAAGAGCGCTTTTCACCTGCCCAATCGTGCTGCCATCCCTTCACACTCTCTGCCTCGATCTTCGCGATCCAATGAACCACAGCGTCCCCTTTGTCCATGCGCTTTGCATTCCGCGCCTCCGCAGCCTCCGCGCTATATCGTCAACATCGCTGCCTCGCGCGCTGCTGCCTCTATTCCAAACGCTCCTCTCTGAGGCAATGCGCCATCTTGACCTCTCTTCCTGGACCCCCACGGATCTCCCTGGCGCGCTTGCGCTCGCACCCAACCTCGAGACACTCAAGCTCTGGAACGGTAGCCCAGAAGTGCTCCAGATGCTTACCGCCGTTCCATGCCTCGTGGACCTTAGCCTTCGTAGAGCGGATCCGTGTGACTTGTTTAACATGCTTGAGGCACGGGTAGCTGCCATGCGTTCCGATAACAGCATTTCTGTGATTAACAATGTTTCTGTTATTAATTCGAGTGCTGGGAACATGGACACAGCCCGTCTCGCGGCGCTGAAGGTGGCTGGGGTACAGATTGTATTCCGGGACTAGTTTTCATAGGTCCGCCAAATCTACATGTGCTGCACAAGGCCTAGCAATCTCGTTGAGTGCCAACCCCTCCTCATCTCTCAGGATTTCTCCCGCGACCTGCAAGGTGCTGTCTACAATTTCTCTCGCTTCAGTAGTCGGGAATTTCAACAACGTATTAATGACATCTTCTGCAAGGGGGATAGCACAATATTTGTTTATGGTACCAGACCTTCCGAGAATCCACACTCGTTCGTGTCGCCCTATTACATATAGTTTACAAAGCGTAACTAGCGCGTGAACTCGGGAACGTTGAATTATGCCATTGTCGTCGTTCCAGTTCTCACTTATATTCTGAATCATGAACCCGAACCCTGGAAGCGGCGTGGTGGTGTTGTGCAGTAAGCTCATGTAGGATAATGAATGGAGTCTGTGATTTTATGGCAGGCAGTTGGACGCACGTTCTGGGCCCTCTTTAGTTGACCTGCAAGCGCCAAACCCGGGATTGATTGGATGTCATTTCGATCGACACAAAACATGGGCCTGGCGGCTTATCTCCGGATGGTCATGGCAGAGATTGCAATTATCGCCATACTGCAGCTTAGACGTGGGCAGTTTTGCATACTGCAAATTACTGAATTGGATTAAACTCTATGAAAAGGACTCGACCAGGAGGACTGAAAATACGGGTGCGAGGGTGGGCTAGAATAGAATACTCGTGTGCAGCGGAGGCGTTTGGTGACAGTAGTATCATGTTGACGGGGAGAGAAAAACGTGGCCAAACCAACGCACATGTGCTGAGTGCTCTGCTCGGTTCGACGCTGGTGCCGTGTCGGCCGGCCGGCATTTCGGTTAATAGAGGCTGTTGCCAAACATTGTACTCATTTCTTGCGTTCTCCCAAGCTGCCATCATGAGGGATCTGCCTCCCGAAATCATCGAAATCATATTCCTCAGGTTCTGCTCGTCAAAAACCATATTCCCGCTCCAAAGAGACGAGCCCAGACTCCTGATCACCCAGGTCTGCTCCCAATGGCGTGCAGTCGCCCTCGCTATCCCTAGCCTCTGGGCCAACATTCGAATTTCTCTCGATTCCACCCCACTATTCGACCCCGTCCACGTGTGGATATCTCGATCCGCCCAATACCCATTATCATTCGGGATTCGCGGACCAAGAGTCTATGGCGCGTTCTCTACCATAACTATTGACCTCATCTTTCCCATCATACAGCACTGCACATTCCTGAAGCTCTACATCAACGAAATAGCACTCACGCGACTTCTCACCCCTCCTGCCGGCTCATTTTGTGCTCTTCAGAGGATATCGATCAAATCTGTCCCTACCCCATATGTCATGAGCCGTGGCATGATACCGCGCGCCACCGCATTCCAGCAATGTCCACAACTCCGCCAGATGACATTTGGATTTGCAGCCCATGCAGTGGATCCTGCAGACTTCAATCTGCCGTGGCACCAGCTCACCCATCTGGACGCGCACTCATGCTCATTCCGTGAGTATGAGTGCCTCGATGTCCTGCGGCAGTGCACCGCACTCGAGGAATGCAGCATCTCTACATTCCCCATCCATTCTCGTGACCTGCAAAAGACGAAAGCACTCTCCCGCCGCCCCATTGTGCTGCCATCCCTCCACACTCTCCGCCTTGATCTCGGTGATCCAGCAGTCCACAGTGTCCACTTCGTCCATGCGCTCCGCCTCCCGCGCCTCTGCAGCCTCCACGCTACATCATCGAAATCGCAGTATTACACACTACTGCCTGTATTCCAGACGCTCCTCTCCGAGACAATATGCCATCTCGACCTCTCTGGCTGGAATCCCATGGACATCCCCGGCGCACTCGCGCTCGTGCCCAACCTTGAGGCACTCAAGCTCTGGGGTGGCGACCCGGAAGTGCTCCAGGCGCTCGGCCGGGGCGCTATCCCCCACCTGGTAGCCCTCAGGCTCGGCGTGGTGGATCCGTGCGACCTGTTCGACATCCTCGAGGCACGGGTGGCCGCTGCGCGTTGCGACAGCAGCATTGCTGTGATCAGCGATGTTTCTGCTGTTGACTCGGGTGTTGGGGATATCATGATGGACACGACCCGCCTTGAAGCGCTGAGGGCGAATGGAGTGCAGGTTGTATTCAGGAACTGGTCGTAAGTTTTCCATATCCACGTATACCACGCAGGGTCTGCCTAGTGGGCGTAATAGACTATTTTTGATAACTTCCTCATCTCCGATGACCCCCAGGCGGGTTCTATGACTTCCTTTTTTTTCAACACAAGTTTACGGCGTCAAACGTGCTGAGAACCCACGCTCGTTTGTGTTTGATGCTCGGGTGAAGCCGAGACACAAAGTCGATCCCAAACTGTATTTATTTTTTGCCTCTCGCGTCGGTCTCCAGCCACCGTCGGACCCCTTCGTATTTCGGGCTAGGGGTTCAGGCTTTGCTCGACGCGCATCCTTATTGAGTTACTTGCAGGCTATAGCTTTCCCACCTAGCTTGTTCAACTAAGCTCGTACCCACTCCAAGAATCGGATCGCGGTTCCTGTCCAAACATGCGCCTGCCGCACACATTTGGAACTCAAAGTATTTTTATAATGTAATCTCGGCCTAGCTGCCGCCCCAGCTCCGAAGCGGTCCTTACATAGATGCCCTATTACATACAAAATGTAGCTGGCCTGTTGACTCGGAAACGTCGAGTGATGCCACTGTCGCTGTACCAGCTGCCACTTATATTTGATAACATCTTGAATCGTAAACGTGGGGTAAGTTACAGCTCTAATGAGGTAGAGGGATAGTAGATGGTGTCGTACGTGGCTCATTCTGGATGGCGAATGGTGAGACAATAGTAATGGTGTACACTTATCTGGGGTAACCAAGCCGAATTTGTACCCCGCTTTTGTCAACGCTACCAGGCGAGCTTCGTCCAAAGGACTGTTGCCTCGGTTTAGTACCACTACTCTGACAAAAGCGGCGATGCCTCGGTCGATGCGCGCAGCTTCGATCCTTGCTTCAATCGTGTCGAAAAGGGAATCAAAACTGTCCACAAAACCAAGCCATAGTGTTGTCAGGGGGGGGAAAGTGCGCCCTCACCAAGAGCATGCGTCACCTCTGGGTACTCTTGGGAAGGGTCACTGGGGAGCTGAAGAGTTTCAAGGTTGGGCACAAGGGCCAACGTCTCGGGTAGATTTTCAGGGAAGTCGAATCCGGATAAATCGAGCTCTTTGATTGTATCGGACAGGACTAATTGGACCGCTGATAGTGACCATGGTACGAGGTATGTAGGCCCATTGGTTTGAATTTTCGAAGGCGGGGAAGGTGGAATGCTTTGAGGAAGTAGGAATCATTATTATCGAACTTGATGCAAAGAGTGTGAAGATACGGTAAAACTGTTGGACAGTTAGAACGTCCTACTATTGTTTGTAGAGTAAGATCGTCGATGGGGGAGATGTCAATGCTGCATTCTTGAAGAGAGGTGCACTGAGGAAGGATGTCGAGACATTTATGTGCAAGGATTGAGGGTGAACATAAGCGTAGGGTGGTCAGTTGGTGCCAAGGCACATTGAAATTTGCAATTGCCAAATTCTCCACGTGGCAGCGCCCAATGGTTGCATATTCGAATCTGTGGAGTTGTGGACATAACTCGAACGCAGTGGCAAAGGGGGTTGAGCTGGCTACCTGGGCATCGTCCTCGACGATAATCGTTATATCTTGAAGCATGTGCAATGATTTAGGAGGGAGTGTTAGTAACCGGTCGATGCTGTATTGATACAGAAAAGAAGGACCGAGCAGCGATGTATGACAGGGAACACAACGTCGGAAATCATGGGAGAGGTCTTAAGGGATGGACCGCAGATGGTAATCGATAACGGGGATTCAGCAGCTCGCGAAATCCAAGTACGGATGAGGTCTGATTGTGGCTGTGGGTGGGAGTACGAGAAATGGAGTGGATATAGTAGTTAGCCCAGAGGGCGGGTGTGGAGAGGGCAATTTCCCGCCATCGGGAGCAGACCTGGGTCACCAGGAGTCTGGGTTCGTGTTTGCGGAGCGGAAATACAGCTAATGTTGGACACAATTCGAGGAATACTGTTTGAATGATTTCGACGGGCAAACCTCCATGCTGGGGATTCCAACCTGTCAGGAGGGTCTGCGATGTTGCGGATGGTTGAATGCATGTTACCAGTGATCAAATAGAATGATTTGGTTGACGCGAAACACACTCGGTGTCGAGTCTCGACCTGGCGGCTTAGCTCCGGATCGGATGCACGGCCGGCTAAGGTGTTGCCAAACATTGTACTCATTTTTTGCGTTTCCCTTGCAAGTTGCCATCATGATGGATCTGCCTCCCGAAATCATCAGGATCATATTCCTCCAGTTCTGCTCGTCAAAGACCGTATTCCCGCTCGAACAAGACGAGCCCAGGCTCCTGGTCACCCAGATCTGCTCCCGATGGCGTGCAATCGCCCTCGCTCTGCCCAGCCTCTGGGCCAACATCCGAATTTCTCTTGGTTTGTCACCTCTGCTACTCGACCCCATCCGCGCGTGGATATCTCGATCTGCCCAATCAACATTATCATTCGGGATTCGCAGCCCATATCACTTCCCGATGTCCTCCACTGCAATCATCGACCCCATCCTGCAGTATTGTACTTCCCTGAAGCTCCACGTCGATGAACCAACACTCATACGACTGCTCTCCCTTCCTCCCGCCTTATTGCAGGCTCTCCAGAAGATATCGATCATGCACATCCCCACCCGGCTTGTGGTCGCCTCCAGCACGATCCTGCGCGTCACCGCATTCCAGCAATGCCTGCAACTCCGTCGAGCAAGCTTCACGCTCCCGGCCCACACGATGGATTTCGCAAACCTCCATCTGCCGTGGCACCAGCTGACCCATTTGGACGTGTACTCGTGCTCGATCCTTGAGCATGAGTGCGTCGATGTCCTGCGGCAGTGCACCACACTCGAAGAATGCAAAATCTCTACATTCTTCACCCCTTCTCGTGATCCACAACGGATGCAAGCATTCTCCTGTCATCCAATCGTGCTGCCGTCCCTCCACACCCTCCGTCTTGCTCTCGGTTATCCAGTGAACCGCAGTGCCCCTTCGTCCACGCGCTCCGCCTCCCGCGTCTCCGCAGCCTCTGTGTTGAAACCCAGCATCGTCGCCGGGTGCGCTGCTGCCTGTACTCCGAGTACTCTTGTCCGAGACAATACTCCATCTCGACTTTCCCAGTTGGACTCCCACGGATCTCGCCAGTGCGCTCGTGCTCGTGCCTAACCTCGAGACACTCAAGCTCCGGGATAGCAACCTAGGACTGCTCCAGACGCTTAGCTGCGGCGCCCTCCCGCGCCTCGTGGCCCTCAGAATCGGCGTAGCATATTCGTGCGACTTACTCGACATGCTCGAGGCACGGGTGGCTGCCGCGCGTTCCGACAGTAGCATTGCTGTGCTTAGCGATGTTTCGGTTGTCAGCTCGGATGTTTGGGATCTTGTGGAGAGCAGGCCCCGCCTTACAGCGCTGGGGGCGGCCGGGGTACAGGTTGTATTTAGGGGCTGGTCGCACTAGGCCCGCTGCATTCACGCACGCCGCACGGGGTCAGCAAAGGCCACCTAGCAACCTTGTTAGGCTCGTTTTGCACACGTGTGGGGAGTTCGTTGCCGCTGACCTCGTGTAGCGAACTATCTTTGGTAACTTCCTCAATAATATCTCCCACAAGGAGAATCGCGGAATATACGCCTATGTTATTGAACCCACACTTGTTCATATTATCCTACTACATACAAATGTAACTGGCTCGTGAACTCGGAAAGCTATCATTGCTATGTCAGTTGTCACTTGTATTAGATCGCATTCGTGGAAGCACGAAAATGGAAATGGATGTTGCCAGAGGGTGGGGGCGATTACACGCCATTGAGAGCAGACGCGAGTCACCAGGAGCTCGGGTTCGCCCTTGCAGAGCAGAAATATAGCTGACGCCAGACATAATTCAAGGAATACTATTTGAATGATTTCTACGGGCAAGCCCGTACTGGGGGATTGAAATGCGCCAGGAGGGCATTTGCCGCAGACAGTTGAACGCATGTTCTCGGGCTCTATTTTTTCCACCCGCAGGCGCCGAACCGGTGATCGATTGGATAACATTTCGATTGACATGAAACACGCTGCCAGTGATTGAGTGGGCGGGTTTCGAGTCCCGACCTGGCGGCTTAGCTCCGGATGTATCGCGCCGGTCGAGGCTGTTGCCAAACATCGTACTCATTTTCTGTGTTCTCCCTTTTACAAGTTGCCGTCATGACAACGTCATGATGGATCTTCCTCTCGAAATCATCGAGATCATATTCCTCAAGCTCTGCTCGTCAAAGACCGTATTCCCACTCCAAAGAGACGAACCAAGGTTCCTGATCACTCAGATCTGCTCCCAATGGCGTACAATTGCCCTCGCTATACCCAGCCTCTGGGCCAACATTCGAATTTCTCTTGATTCCACCCCACTATTCGACCCCGTCCACGTATGGATATCTCGATCCGCCCAATCCCCATTATCATTCGGGATTCGCAACCTAAACTATGGTAGCTACAGCCTCCTTACCAAAATCGATGACCTTGTCTTCTCCGTCATACAGCGCTGTGCATCCCTGAACCTCTGCATCGATGGATGAACATGCGCACAGCTGTTCACCCTTCCTCCCGGCTCATTGCATTCTCTCCAGAAGATATCAATCTCAACCAGGCCTGTCCCATACCGGTCGGGTCCCAACGAGATCCCGCAGGCCACCGCATTCCAGCAGTGCCCGTATCTCCGCCAAGTGAAATTTACGTTCGGAAGTGACACAATGGATCCTGCAGACTTCAATCTGCCGTGGCACCAGCTGGCACATCTGCACATGCCCTCATGTCCACTCCGCGAGGATGAGTGCCTACGCGTCCTGCAGCAGTGTATTGCGCTCCAAGAATGCAGCATCTATATCGTCCCCACCCAATTCGACAATTTGCGGGGGATACGAGCACTCCCCGCACGCTCAATCGTGCTGCCGTCCCTCCACACCCTCCGCCTTGAGCTTCTGGTGGACCACAGCATCCACTTCGCCCGCGTGCTCCACCTCCCGCGCCTCAGCAACCTTTGTGCCCCATCACAGACAAATCGGTCTCGCGCGCTGCTGCCTCTATTCCAGACCCTCCTCTCTGAGGCACTACGCCATCTCGACCTCTCTTCCTGGACCCCCACGGATCTCTCCAGCGCTCACGCCTAGCCCCTAGACACTCAAGCTCCGGAACAGTGACCCAGAAGTACTCCGGACGCTCAGTGGCGGCGGCACCGTCCCGCGCCTCGTGGAACTCAGGCTCAACACAGTGGATTCACGCGACCTGTTCGACATGCTTGAAGTACGGATGGCTGCTGCGCATGCGGACAGCAGCATGGCTATGCTTAGCTGCGTTTCTGCTGTTCGCTCGGGTGCCGGGGATATCATGATGGACACGACTCGCCTTGCGGCGCTGAAGGCGGCTGGGGTGCAAGTTGTATTCAGGAACTGGTAGTTTGCTATATTGTACAGGGTCTACGAAAGCCGCCTAGCGACCTTGTTGAGCTCAATGTTGCGCATACGCGGGGGCCCACTGCCGCTAATCTTGGTCCTTCCGTAGTGAACTGTCTCGGATGACTTCCTCGTCTCCTTGACCTGCCAGGCGGGGTCTACACCTCTCTTTCCTTGATCGCTGGGAATTTCAATGACATCCTCCTCAAGGGGATGACGCAATACACATCTGTAGTATCAGAACCCAAACTCGTTCGTGTTGCCCTGATACTTACATACAAAATAACTAGTCATCTTCAACAACGAATTCTATGCTCCGAAGCGTGGGCAATGATTCAGGAGGAAGCGTCAATAGATTGTTGAGTTTCGCTGTATTGAGAGAAAAACTCAGCAGCGAGCAGTGATGATGCCAGACATAATTCAGGGAATTCCATTTGAATGATTTCTACGGGCAAGCCCTCCGTGTCCGTGCTGGAGGATTGAAGCATGCCAGGAGGGCATTTGCTGCAGATAGTTACAATGATAATCGTTATATCTTGAAGCAATTAGGAGGAAGTGTTAGTAGCCCGTCGAGTGTCGCCCTATTGATACAGAAAAGAAGGACCGAGCAGCGATGTATGACGGGGAACACAACATCGGAAATCATGGGAGAGGTCTCTCGGGCTGGACCGCAGATGGTCAACGATAACGGGGACCCAGCAGCTCGGGAAATGCAAGCACGGATGGGGTCTGATTGTGGCTGTGGGTGGGAGTGTAAGAAGTGGAAATGGATATAGTAGTTAGCCCAGAGGGCGGGTGTGGAGAGGGCAATTTCTCGCCATCGGGAGCAGACTTGAGTGACCAGGAGTCTGGGTTCGTGTTTGCGGAGCGGAAATACAGCTAATGTTGGACACAATTCGAGGAATACTGCTTGAATGATTTCGACGGGCAAACCCTCCGTGCTCGGGGATTTGAACCTGTCAGGAGGGTCTGATATGTTGTTGCAGATGGTTGAACGCATGTTACCAGTGATCAAAT
Organism: Infundibulicybe gibba; assembly: GCA_015501065.1. Classification (NCBI taxonomy): domain Eukaryota; kingdom Fungi; phylum Basidiomycota; class Agaricomycetes; order Agaricales; family Omphalinaceae; genus Infundibulicybe; species Infundibulicybe gibba. Next base: position 31,780 of record JADNYI010000068.1, read on the forward strand.
AGATAGCGATCCGGTTGACGCGAAACATGAGGCTGGTCGAGTTTCGATCTGGCGGCTTAGCTCCGGAATCCGGATGGCACCGCGCCGGCTAATGGTGTTGCCAAACATTGCACTCATTTTGTGTTCTCCAGCTTGCAAGCCGCCACCACGATGGATCTGCCTCCCGAAATCATTGAGATAATATTCCTCCAGTTCTGCTCGTCAAAGACCATATTCCCGCTCGAACAAGACGAGCCCAGGCTCCTGGTCACCCAGATCTGCTCCCGATGGCGTGCAATCGCCCTCGATCTGCCCAGCCTCTGGGCCAACATCCGAATTTCTCTTGGTTTGGCACCTCTACTACTCGACCCCATTCACGCATGGATATCTCGATCTGCCCAATCAACATTATCATTCGGGATTCGCATCCCAGATCACTTCCCGATGACCTCCACTGCAATCATCGACCCCGTCCTGCAGTATTGTACTTCCCTGAAGCTCCACGTCGATGAACCAACACTCATACGACTGCTCTCCCTTCCTCCCGCCTCATTGCAGGCTCTCCAGAAGATATCGATCATGCACGTCCCCACCCAACGTGTAATCACCTCCAACATGATCCTGCGCGTCACCGCATTCCAGCAATGCCTGCAACTCCGTCGAGCGAAGCTCACGTTCCCAGCCCACACGATAGATCTCGCAGACCTCCATCTGCCATGGCACCAGCTGACCCATTTAGACGCGTACTTGTGCTCGCTCCGTGAGCATGAGTGCCTCAATGTCCTGCGGCAGTGCACTGCACTCGAAGAATGTAGCATCTCTACGTTCTACACCCCTTCTCATGATCCACAACGGATGCAAGCATTCTCCCGCCATCCAATTGTACTGCCGTTCCTCCACACCCTCCGTCTTGGTCTCGGTAGTCTGGTGAACCGCAGCACCCGCTTCGTCCACGCGCTCCGCCTCCCGCATCTCCGCAGCCTCTGTGTTGAAACTCCAGCATCGTCACCCCATGCGCTGCTGCCTGTACTCCGAGTACTCTTGTCCGAGACAATACTCCATCTCGACTTTCCCAGTTGGACTCCCACGGATCTTGCCAGTGCACTCGTGCTCGTGCCTAACCTCGAGACGCTCAAGCTCCGGGATAGCAACCTGGGACTGCTCCAGACGCTTGGCCGCGGCGCCGCCCCACGCCTCATGGCCCTCAGACTCGGCGTGGCATATCCGCGTGACTTATTTGACATGCTCGAGGCACGGGTGGCTGCCGCGCGTTCCGACAGCAGCATTGCTGTGCTTAGCGATGTTTCGGCTGTCAGCTCGGATGTTTGGGATATCGTGGGGAGCAGGACCCGCCTTACAGCGCTGAGGGCGGTCGGGGTACAGGTTGTATTTAGGGGCTGGTCGCGCTAGGCCCGCTGCATCCACGTATGCTGCACGGGGTCTGCAAAGGCCACCTAGCGACCTAGTTGGGGGTTTGTTGCCACTGACCTTGATCTTTGATAATTTCCTCATTTCTTACTATGACCTACTAGGTGGGGTCCACAAATTTCTTTTCTTGATAGCCGGGCATTTTAACATCTCCCACACTCGTTCGTATTCTCCTACTATATACAAATATAACTGGCTCGTGAACTCGGAAAGTTATCATTGCTGTGCCAGTTGTTACTTGTATTGGATCGCATTCGTGGAAGCGGGGGTTACCAGGAGCTTGGGTTCGCCCTCGCGGAGTAGAAATATGGTCATAATTCAAGGAATACCATTTGAATGATTTCTACGGGCAAGCCGGGAGCCCTCTGCTGGGGGATTGAAATATCCCAGGAGGGTGTTTGCTGCGGACAGTTGAACGCATGTTCTCGGGCTCTATTTTATTTTCACCTGCAGGCGCCGAACCAGTGATCAAATGGGTTGCGATTCGGTTGATGCGAAACACGCTGTTCGAGTCCCGACCTGGCGGCTTAGCTCCGGATGTACCGCGCCGGCCGAGGCTGTTGCCAAACATCGCACTCATTTTCTGTGTTTTCCATTACGAGTTGCCATCATGATGAATCTGCCTCCTGAAATCATCGAGATCATATTCCTCAAGCTCTGCTCGTCAAAGACCGTATTCCCACTCCAAAGAGACGAGCCAAGGCTCCTGGTTACTCAGATCTGCTCTCGATGGCGCGCAATCGCCCTTGCTATACCCAGCCTCTGGGCCAACATCCGAGTTTCTCTCGATTCCGAGTCCCGCCTCTTACTTGACCCCATCTGCGCGTGGATCTCTCGATCCGCCCAATCCCCATTGTCGTTTGGGATGCGCAACCCAACCCATAGCTACGGCTCCTCCACCAAACTCGATGACCTCGTCTTCTCCGTCATACAGCGCTGCGCATCCCTGAAGCTCTGCATCGATGAATGGACACGTGTACGACTGTTCACCCTTCCTCCCGGCTCATTGCATGCTCTCCAGAAGATTTCAATCTCAACTAGGCCTGTCTCATACCGGTCGGGTCCCAACGAGATCCCACCGGCTACAGCATTCCAGCAGTGCCCGCACCTCCGCCAAGTGAAATTTGCGTTTTGGGGCGACGAGTTGGATCCCGCAGACTTCAATCTGCCGTGGCACCAGCTGACACATCTGCACATGCCCTCATGTTCACTCCGTGAGTACGAGTGCCTCCAGGTCCTGCAGCAGTGTATTTTGCTCCAAGAATGCAGCATCTATATCTTCCCCACCCGACTCGACAATCTGCAGAGGATACAAGCACTCTCCGCCTGCCCAATCGTGCTGCCGTTCCTCCACACCCTCCACCTTGAACTTGTAAGGGACCACAGCGTCCATTTCGTTCGCGCGCTCCGCTTGCCACGCCTCTGCAACCTCTGTGCTATTTCACGGACAAATTGGCCTCGCGCGCTGCTGCCTCTATTCCAGACCCTCCTCTCTGAGACATTACGCCGTCTTAACCTCTCTGAATGGACCCCCACAGATCTTCCCAGCGCGCTCGCGCTCGTGCCCAACCTCGAGACGCTCGAGCTCCGGAACAGTGGCCCGGAAGTGCTCCGGACGCTCAGTGGCAGCAGCGCCGTCCCGCGCCTCGTTTACCTCAGGGTTGGCACAGTGGATTCACGCGACCTGTTCGACATGCTTGAAGTACGGATGGCTGCTGCGCATGCTGGCAGCAGCATGGCTGTACTTAGCTACGTTTCCGCTGTTCGCTCGGGTGTTGGGGATATCATGGTGGACACGACTCGCCTTGCGGCGCTGAAGGCGGCTGGGGTGCAAGTTGTATTCAGGAACCGGTAGTAGGCTTGTTATATTTCACCAGGGTCTATGACGGCCGCCTAGCGACCTTGTTGAGCCCGATGTTGCGCATATGCGGGGGCCCATTGCTGCTGACCTTGGTCCTTGCATAGTGAACCGTCTCCGATGATTTGTTCATCTCCCTGACCTGCTAGGTGGGGTTTACACCTCTCTTTCTTTGATCGCTGGGAGTTTTAATACTTACATATAAAATATAACTAGCCTGTAAACTTGAAAACACGGAATTAAACCTTCGTTTGGGTCGGCCGTTGCTCATATTTGGGTGCATTCCGAATTGCAAATACGGGCCTCTGGGGCGGCTCACGGGTTTAATGGGATAGTACGAGTAGAGGGATAGCGGATGTCGTCGCGTGATGATATCGCGCAGTGAAATCATGTTGAGCAGTGAACGACGAGGTAACGTCAGCGTACTCTTCAAAGTTCAACTATCATCCCGATGGCCAACCCAACCCCGTTTGCCGCTGCGTTTGAATCATGCCTTCAACTCCACACGTTCGCATTGAAAACCTATGTGTATCCAGGGCAACACCCAGAGAACCTAAGAATCGCGAATTTCAACGTACCTCGGCAACGATTGACTACCCTACGTGTAGTTTCGCCCTCGATTCCCGCACATGAATACCTCGACGTCCCTCACAGGTGCGTTTCTCGCCACGAATTCGGCATCTCTGTATCCCCTATCGACAATCTTTAATAAAGCTCTCTAGCGCCCCAGCTACTGCATTCGTCGATTTGGAAGACAACAATGTTTTCCTGCATGCGCTCTACCTCCCCTGACTTCGTGTTGGTTTCTTATGGCCCAAGATGATAATTCCCAGCGCTCACAATTAGATGTCTGATGATGCGAGTTTCATCCAAACGAGTTGCACAAACTTTACAGTAACGCAGTATGAAGGATCTTAGGATGAACGGAGGACCGAGTCTGGGCCCTAAAGCCAAAGTACCAAATACCGCCAAAGACAGATCATCACATCAAGGATGCTTCGTGCTCTCCCCAAGTCCCCACCATGATGAATCTGCCCCCCGAGATTATCGAGAAGATATTCCTCGAGCTCTGCTTATCAGAAACCATATCCACACCGCATCGGCGAGATCCTAGGCTCCTGGTGAGCTGGGTCTGCTCTCAGTGGCGCGCCATCGCACTTGCTACGCCCAGCTTGTGGGCCAACATCCGCATTCCTATCGATTCCCCCTCATCACACGACTACATCCGCACGTGGATCTCCCGATCCGCCCAATCCGCACTATCGGTGGTGTTTTACGGCCCAGCACACTCTGCCACGCCCTCCACCGAAATTTTCGATCTCATTGTTCCCCAGGCGATACGGCGCTGCGCGTCCTTGAAGCTCTGCATCAATGAGCCAACACTCAAGCGGCTGTTCACCCTTCCTCCTGGCTCGTTACGCGCCCTCCGGAGTATATCAATTAGGCCTATCCCCAGTCGACATAAAATTTACTCCATTCCATACATTACCGCATTTCAACAGTGCCCGTGGCTCCACCGGGTGACATTCACATTTGAAGCCGATAATTTGGACCTTGCGTACCTCAATTTGCCATGGCACCAGCTGACTTACCTGGACGTGAGCTCGTGCTCGCTTCTTGAGTATGAGTGCCTTGACGTCTTGCGACAATGCATTGCACTCCAAGAATGCAACATTTCTGCCTTCACCACCCCCCTTCGTGACCTCGAAAGGATAGAAACACTTTCCATCAGCCCTGTTGTGCTGCCATCTCTCCACACCCTCTGCCTCGACCTCAGCCGTCCATCGTTGAGCGACAACACCCACTTTTTCCACGCACTTCGCTTCCCATGCCTCCGTAGCTTCCGAACCTCATTATCACCGCCCTGCAGGATGCTACCGATGTTCCAATACCTCTTATCCGGGACAATAAGCCATCTTACCTTAGGTGGGCTACCATGGATCTGATCGCCACGCTTGCACTCGTGCCCAACCTCGAAGTACTCAAGCTGCGGGATGTTTATGTGGAAGTGCTCTGGGCGCTCGGTCGCGGTGCCGCCCCGCACCTAGTGACCCTTAAGCTCAACGAGGTGGATTCACGCGACCTATTTGAAATGCTCGAGGCAAGGGCGGCTGTTGCGCGTGCCGACAGCGGCATCATTATGCTCAAGGACGTTTCTGCCGTTGATTCTGGCGCTGGGGACATAAATACTGAGCGGCTTGCGGCGTTGAGGGCGGCTGGGGTTCGGGTTGTATTCAGGAATAAGTCTTTGTAGGCGCGCCATATCCATATGTGTTTGTAATAGGGTGCCTGCTGCTCGACGCTCAGTGCTCATCCCTCTGGCGATCCCAGCGCATCACACAACTGGACCCTCTTTACAGACGCTACATAGACATGTTACTAGGTATTGAGCAACCTAAGGAATATCACACTGCGCGTTTGTAGTGCTCAGCGCAATCTTGCCCACCTCAACGGCCAAATGACTCTCTGTTCGGCTACCTAGCAGTCCCGCGTGCGCCCGGGACCCAAACACAAATAGAGACCATTGCCAAATATTACCGATCATGTAACATGCACTGTTGGTCAAATGGACGTTCGACAAAGTTCACTCCGGATTCCTCGTGTTTCCCTCGACGTTTCGACCTTACGAGATGGAGGATCTCCCAATCGAAATTATGCACAAAATATTCCTTGAATTATGTTCGCCACGGACAACATTTCCACTCCGCAGAGATGAACCTAGGCTCTCGATCACTCATACCTGCTCCCGATGGCGTGCGATTGCCCTCTCCACACCAACCCTCTGGGCCGACTTCTATATATGTTCTCACTGGGTCGAATCAGCGCTATACCCAGATGCCATCCGCGCTTGGATTTCTCGAGCTGCTCAATTCACGTTATCGTTTAAATCCCGCATTCCAGCTACCTACTTGGAGATGTTCCCCGCGATCGACAAAGTTGTCTTCCCCGCCATACATCGATGCTCGTCACTCAACCTACATCTAAATATAGCAACAATGCATCGCCTGCTAACACTTCCTCCATACTCGTTATACGCTCTTCAGAGTTTGACAATCCTGATTCGGGATCAGGCCCTGGTGGTTGACCCAACACCATTTGCTACTGCATTTAAGTCATGCCCTCAGCTTTGGATATTCGAATTGACGACCTATGGATATCCTCCTGAGTACCAACCAGAGTACTTGAGACTTGCGAATTTCAACATACCTTGGCATCAATTGGCCGTCCTGAAGTTGGATTCGCCCTCAATCCCTGCAGATTAATGCGTTGATATTATCAGCAGGTGCACCTCTCTCCAACGATGCTCCATCGAGTCCCTGCCCCTCATCGACGACCTCACTCGAGATCGGATAATTGAGTTCTTTCACCCCCCAACCACTCTACCATTTCTCCACGCACTCCGCATTGAATTTTTTGATTGGGAGGACAACAATTGTGTTTCTTCCGCGCACTCCGCTTCCCTCACCTTCGGCAATTCCAACCAACCGGCCCTCAACGTCCTGTGTACTGGTCGTTGCCAATATTCCAATCAGTCCTGTGCGATACATCCAAGTGCTCGACTTGTCCAGGTTCTCATTCCCCGAAAGCCTACGCGAGACGTTGGGCCTGGTACCGAACCTCCAAACTCTTTATCTTGGCCAAGACGCCCATGAGCATCCGAGGGCGATGATGCGTGCTCTTGGCGATGGTGTCATTGCCCCGCGCCTCGCAACACTTTACCTCAATTTTTTGCAACATCTGCAATTCCTTCTTGAAATACTCGAAGCGAGAGCGGCAGCTGCGCGTACTAACCACGACATCGCCGCCCTCAATATAATAACCTTTCGTTGGGGCGATATGGATACCAGCTCCGTCGACGAATCCCGTATGATGGCACTCGTGGAAGCTGGGATGCAAATCCAACTGGTAGGAGATAACCATGGTTCCATGTAGGCATTTAGGCTAGAGCCACACGCAAAATAATGTGGATATTGTCTGGATAGAAGCTCAATTCCACATGTATACGGAGATGTGGGACCGTTTTTATCATTTCATTGCTCACTATTTGGTATAATTTAAGATTCATTGATCCGGAAGTTAAAGCGAATATTGGATGACTGGGTCTGGTAAGAACAGCTCTCCTGCGTTGCCAAATACCGCCAAAGATAAAAGATCATACATCACCCGATCGAATTTTACTCGTTTTTTGCATTCTCCGAAGTTCCAGAATTCAATTTACCGCATTAATATGTGTTGCATGGGACCTGCGACTCGGACCGCGGTGCGGTTTGTTGTCCACTGCTCATCACAGTGATCATCGCAGTAGGCGTCAGAACAATGCGCACATGAATCGTTTGCTGAAAACACCGCGTAGACATATTAAGTGACCAAAAAATACACCACGTTCAGCATGATCCTGCTCGCGCCCCCATGCCAGTGAGACCCGGGGTTTTGTGTGCATGCGGGGACCTAAACATAAACAGAAGCTCTTGCCAAACATCACCAAAAAGACACCTACGCGTTCTGACTACTATCATTCCCTGTGAGTCTGAATTTCCCTGGCTAACTGAAGATTGATTTTTGTAAAATCCAAATCACCCACTATCCCCTCCGGTCTTTATCGGGATTTCACTATAGACTACTCATGCATATGTTAATTTAATCTCTAAAGATTTGATGCTTGCTCTTCATGTCCGAGAATGCAACCGGTCATGGGGGTTTGGGTTATTTGATGAAAAAGCGCAATTCCTCAAGTATGAGGCTCTTCCGAGCTCTGAAAAAAATAGGGAGCATTGTATGGGTATGCCTAACCCTCATGGTATATTTATTTCAGCACCCCAGCATGGTGAGCTCACGGAGGAAGCCCGCAAAGTCCAGACGTGACGGAGGTATGGCTAAATCAATCTCCGCTTCAAAGCAACATTGAAGATTGCGCAATTGTAAAACAGCGCGTTGTTTGCTGATTTGTTTGCTCCCCCCCGCAACCTTGACTGCCGATTGTGCCGTGGCGGGCTTTGAAACAAACCGTGATGCTTCGTGACCTATCGCGCCGCCGACCCCTCATCAGCTTCCTCTGCGAGCCTATCGTACCAGGGAGCTGAAGTAGATATACCATGAGGGTCAGGCATACCCATACAATGCTCCCTATTTTTTTCAGAGCTCGGAAGAGCCTCATACTTGAGGAATTGCGCTTTTTCATCAAATAACCCAAACCCCCATGACCGGTTGCATTCTCGGACATGAAGAGCAAGCATCAAATCTTTAGAGATTAAATTAACATATGCATGAGTAGTCTATAGTGAAATCCCGATAAAGACCGGAGGGGATAGTGGGTGATTTGGATTTTACAAAAATCAATCTTCAGTTAGCCAGGGAAATTCAGACTCACAGGGAATGATAGTACCTCGTGTTTCCCTCCAACATGGAAGATCTGCCTGTCGAAGTCATACAAAAAATATTCCTTGAAATATGTCCGCTACAAACAGCATTCCCACTCTGCAGGGACGAGCCCAGGCTCTTGATCACTCGTATATGTTCTCGATGGCGCGCGATTGCCCTTTTCACACCCGCCCTCTGGGCCAAGTTCGACGTTCATCCCTGGGTCGACCCGGGACCATACACCAGCATCCTTCGCACCTGGGTTTCCCGAGCCGCTCAGTCCACACTATCATTTGAATTCCGCAACCCGTTCCCTTACAGTGGGGTATCTCCCATGATCACAAAAATTGTTTTCCCCCTCATACACCGCTGCTCGCTTCTCAGCCTCCATCTAGACATAGCAACAATGCACCGGCTACTAACACTCCCTCCTAACTCGTTACATGCTCTCGAGAGTTTGGCCGTCTTCATTCAGGATGAGACCTCGGAAGCCGTCTCAACCCCACTCGCCACCGCATTTGAGTCGTGCCCTCAACTCCGCACGTTTTCGTTGGAAATCTATTGGGATTGTTACTTCAGAATCGCGAGTTTCAACCTACCTTGGTATCAGTTGACAACCCTAAGGCTGTATGTGCCCCTAATTCCTGTATATGAATCCCTCGACATCATCTGCAAATGCACCGCTCTCCAACAATGCACTATCGAGCGCCTGCATTTTGTCACAGACCTTGCTCGAGATAGGATAATGGAGTCTTCGCACTCTCCAACCACTCTGCCGTTTCTCCATACACTCTCCGTCGAGTTGGCTCATTGGGAGCTTGAGGACAACCGTCGCGCTTTTTTCCAGGCACTCCGCCTTCCTCGCCTTCGAACATTCAAGCCGGATATCTTCCCACACCCCGTGCTCTGGGTGTTGCCAACATTCCAACCGGTACTGAGCGATACAATCCAAGAGCTTGACTTATCCGGATTCCCATTCCCTGAAAGCCTAGCCGAGACGCTGGCCCTGGTGCCTAATCTTAAAATTCTTTGGCTTGGTGAAGACCATTGCGATCATCCAAGGAGAATGACGCGTGCTCTTGGTAATGGTACCGTTGCCCCGCGCCTCACGACGCTATACATGCGCCATGTACGGGGCTTGCAGTTCCTTCTTGACATACTAGAAGCAAGGGCGGTGGCTGCACGCACTAACTGCAACATTCCCCCCCTCGATGTGATGGTCTTTCATCGGGGCAACAAGGATGCCAGTCCCTCAGACGAAGCCCGCATGATGGCATTGGCGGAAGCTAGGATACGAATCCATTTGGACGTGATGGATCATCGCCGACTATGAACATTTAGGTTATGGTCACTGTACAAAGCAATATGGAGATTGTCTGGATGTGGATGTGCTTGCCCAATTCCACATACATACATACGGAGACATGGGGACCACTTTTGTCATACTATCTTTTGTCATACTATCTGGTATAATTGAAAAATTGATTGACTTGGAAGTTGGAACACCCGGAAAGGGCAGCTTTCCATCATGCCCAACTATGGGCCAGCATCCGCATTCTTAATTCCCCCTCACCACATGACTACATCCGCACATAGGTCTCTCACCTAATCCCCACTATCAGTGGTGTTCTACGGCTCAGTTCACTGCTACCCGTCCCCCACTGACATTCCTGAGGTCATTATCCTCGCCATATAGCGTTGCGTACCCCAACGAATCGATTGGCTGCTCTCCCTCCGGCTCATTGTATTCTCTCCGGAATCTATCAATTGGATCTACCCCAGCAAATAACAACACAGGCATCATGATTCCTCGTCTTCCATATGCCACTACATTCAAGAAGTGCCTGGGAGCCCGCCGCGTGACGCTTTCGTTCATACACATCAAAATCGACCCCGCAGATTTCAATCTACCGTGTCTCCACTCGCCCAATCGTGCTTCCGTCCTTTCACATTTATCCAAGCGTTCTGCCTCCCGCACCTCCACAGCTTCCGCTCCTCGTCGTGTGCCCCGTGTACTGTCGATATTCCAGCGGCCCTTATCTGAGACGATACGCCATCTCGATATCAAGTGGACCACCGCAAATCTTCCTGCCGCGCTCAGGCTTGTGCCCAATCTGGAGGCACTCAAGCTCTGGGCACTCGCTTGGAAGTGCTTTGCGCACTCGGTGACGATTCCGTTGTCCTGCGCCTCGTGACTCTCAAGTTCGGCGAGGTAGATTCATGTGATCTGTTCAACATGTTTGAGGCATGGGTGACTGCTGCGTACGCAGACAGCGGCGTCACTATGTTTAGTGACGTTTCCGCCGTCGACTTGGGTGCTGGGGACATAAACGCCATACGGCTTGCAGTGCCGAGGGTGACTGGGGTGCAGGTTGTATTTAAAAACAGGTTTTTGTAGTCGCATTCATATGCACCGTACCGGAACTGCGACTTGTATTGGGCCTCGCTGATCCAAAGCGCTCATAGCTTCTGGCATTTACTTCAGCGCACTACATGGCTGGGCCTTCTTTACAGAAATTATATAGTTGCGTAGGTATTGAGCAACCTACAAATATCACACCGCGCGTTTGCAGTGTTCACCGTGATTCTGATCGTCCTCAACGGCTGCGGCCTAACGACTCTTCGTTGAGCTCGGCAATTTCGTGCACACGCAGTGGAGATTCAAACACAAATAGAGGCTATTGCCAAACATTACCGAAACACGCATGCGTTTTGACTACCTGTAAATGACTATTCGGCGTTCACTGAATCACCCCCTCGATCACGAGCAAGGTTTCAATGTGCTTCCCATCATGGAGGATTTGCCTGTGGAAATCATACAAAAAATATTCCTTGAAGTATGCTCCCCTCGAACAACATTTCCGTTCCGCAGAGACGAGCCAAGGTTCTTGGTTACTCGTATCTGCTCCCAATCATCAGCAAAACAGAACACTACTATGGCCACTATGGCCACTATGGTACACTATGGTACACTATGGACTAGTAGACCCTCACTATGGACTACTCTGTAGTAGTCTATAGTAATGTTCTGTTTTGCTGATGATGGCGCGCGATCGCCCTCTTCACACCTGCCCTCTGGGCCGCCTTCTATATCCACCCTTTCTGGCATGACTCGGTACCATACACCAGCATCCTCCACACTTGCATCCTCCGCACCAGCATCTTCCGCACTTGGATTTCCCGAGCCGCTCAGTCTACATTATCATTCGAATTCCACAACCCATACCCTCACCCTCACGTTCAGGTATCCCCCATGATCGAAGAAGTTGTCTTCCCCGTCATACATCGCTGTTCGCTCCTCAGCATCCATGTAGATGTAGCGACAATGCATCGGCTACTAGTGCTTCCTCCTCGCTCGTTACAGGAATTCGAACTCGCGCACCCGTGAACAAATAAGCAACAACAGCGCCGACGCGTCGCGTCGGCTCCTAGTGTAGTAGTCTCCGTAAAATATACAGTACCCCGTGTATAACTGTGCACATAAATCAATGTCAGGTACTCCAGCCTCCGTAAACACACCCTTTGGCTTCAACTCTGTTGTACCTGAGCTTCAGAGCGCTCCACCCACCCGCACTGCAACAACATTGGTCGGAGAATACGGCATTCCTACATGCCTGCGTCTGTCCGACGGCTCTCGGAAAGAAATGGAGCACCATATTGATGCTCTTGGTGTTGATCAACATCGTTTTGATTACTCTATCAAACAGCAACGTAAGTTTTGGCCCCAAATGATCGTCTAATTGCCCCGATGATGATTGACCTGCTCTGGGCCTTAGAACAAGCACTTGTATTGTTCTCCAACCTTGGCCTATACATCCCTGACAGGGATGACCGGGATGTACAGTCGAAACTCTCAGTACAGAGAACGAATTCCAAATTTGTTGGTGGCAAATCCAGCGAGAGGCGGTGGAAACGTTACACGAGGATATACCAATGCCAATGTGGCATTGACCATACAATTGGGCGCCGCGCCGCGAAGGAGAATAACCGCCAGGTTCCGTGGAAGAACGTGAGCTGTTGGTGCTGGATTAAACTCGTCACAACTCATGATGAACATCACTCCGAAGGTATGTAATATTATCATTCAAACCACGAATCAGATGTAATGCCCACTTACCATAAACATTCAGATATAAATGCTGTGGTAGCAATTGACGAAATAAGTGGTCTCTTTGATCACTCAATAGCCTGCGAGGAGCAGATTGAAATGGATCGCAATCCACGCATTCCGCTCCACCCCGAACTGCGCTTGTATGCGCTTTCCCTTCTCTACAACAATTCGCCACTCAGTTTGCTTCGCTCGGAATGTTTGAAATGGGCACAAAATAAATGGGGTGACCTCCCTGGTGACAAACATTTTCGCTATAAACTCAACAATCACGATTCGTCATCCCTCTACCGAACGATGGCAAGAGAGCGCAGAATTCCTCAACGTTCAGCAGCTGAAGCCAACCTCGACAAATGGTTTCGCGAATCCAAGCCATCACCACCATCGCCGCTCCTCATGCAATCTTGTCTGCACTATCAAGCGCATCAGGAGCCATCAACAGACCGGTTCCCGCGTATCAGAATTTACTCAGACGGCTCAGGTATTGATGGGAAAATCGGCGCTGCGGCAGTTTTATACCGGGATGGAATCCCCAAACACACTCTCAGGTACCAACTGGGCTCAGACCACCATCACACCGTGTATGAGGGAGAAGGCGTAGGTATCATCCTCGGACTAGAACTGTTAAGAAAGGAAGCAAAGGGATCAGTCACGAGAGTTCGGATGGGGGTAGACAACCAAGCGGCAATCACGTCCACTGCCAGCATCAAACCTAAGCCCGCTCATTATTTATGGGACATGTTAGACAAACGGCTAAACTTGGTTATGAACAGACACCCCAACGCAAAGCTAGCCATCTGCTGGATGCCGGGTCATGAGGGAATCGACGGCAACGAATGGGCAGACGAGGTTGCGAAAGAAGCGTCCCAGCTGGGCTCAAGCCCCAGCAAGGACCTCCCAGCGACGCTCCGAAAGAGTCTTGTAAGGACACGCTAAACACCAAAAGATGTGCGGTCTCTCAAGTAGATATCAAGCAAGGAATATGTTGAATGAACGAAGAATGACTTAGATCCCACTGTGTATAGCGGAAACCAAAGAGAATCAAGTTAAAGAGCGAACATACAAACAATGAAACTATATACTAATGCTAAGAGCCCGTGAATATAATATGTACAAATGACATGTGTACTACATGATGCAAAACCGCGGTTTGGCTTACATAAGCAGTCACGTGATGTTGATAAGATAAACTACAGAGATAAGATGAGATAACCTATAGATAAGAGATTAGATAAGATGAAAAAGAGTTGGAAAAAGAAAAGAAAAAGACAAGTCCTGACAAGTCTACCATGGAGCAAGTCAGCCATCAAGCAAAGATACCAGCTAAAGCTCAAAGCCGCGGCGAAACGTATGTGGGAGAGGTCGCCACGCCATGGAAGACTGAAACTGTTCGACCCCACTATGCCATCCACGCGATTCGCAGAACTGGTGGAACAAATGTCAAGAAAGAATGCGAGCATCATGATCCAGCTAAGAACCGGTCATGTCCCGTTGAACCAGCACTTACACCGAATCAAAAAGACAGATAGCCCGCTATGCCCAAACTGCGAGGTATACGAAGAAACAGTCAAACATTTGATGTTGGACTGCAGCAGCTACGACGCGGCAAGACGACGACTGAGACAGAAAGGAGGCGCCAAAACTCGCAACCTACATGCGTTGTTAACCGACAAAACACTCATCCCCCTAGCGTATCAGTTCATCGACTCAACAAAACGATTACGCAGAGTGTTTGGAGCAATCACACCACCCAAGTTTGACGAAGAAGAATAGAAGGACGGATCAGGACCCATACAAAACACCCACCTTATAATTATAATACCTACGCACTTCGACTCGTCATCGCAGCATGACGGGTCCATAATTCTGGCGGGTTTACCGCTCAGAGGGACACTTAGTGACCCTCCCAGCACCAGAAGAAGAGGATAATGGCTTCGTTTTACATTTATTTTGACCCAAGGTAGACACACGACGTTTGTAATACTCTAACATAGGGCTCCGCCCCGATGGAGTATAAATGATGAATTAAAAAAAAAAAAAAAAAAACAGACCGGTTCGAAATTATTATCTGCACTCCTCAACAACGTGAAGCCGCCTGGAAGTATGGTCACAAGGGGCAAGTGCTAATGGACCTTACATTCGGCGTTTGTTCAGCGTGAGTACTGGTGGCGATATTCATGGTAATTGATGATGAAGGAAGGGGAATTCCCATTTGTTTTATGTTATTCACGGCGCGGGATGGGGTGAAAGCCATGCATGCTGATTATAATACAGCCATACTCCAGAAACTAATTTCGAAATTTAGAATATCGATGGGCACCAATGACGCGGGAGAGGCTTTTGAAATAAGTATTGGAAATACCGACAACGATCCACGTGAACGTGCTGCATTATCTGCAAACTGGCCAAACATTTTCCTTATCCTCTGCATGTTCCACGTCTGGCAGGCTTGGCGGAACGGGCTCAATCGATTTCTAAAGTCTGTCCCCAAAGGTGATGGACGAAAGGAGGTCCGCAAACGGCTTGGCCGGCTTCTTATGCGCTTACTAAAGACCACCACGGAACACACTGAGGCTTTGGAAGACTATGCTAACGAGATTGCTCACTTCAAACAGCTTCGGAAACAACGCAGCCCTCTCAAACGGAAGCAAGCTGTAGCCGCACTCAAATTCCTTGTATACCTCAAAAGCTACGTTGAAAACAAATCATACTGGATGTCCTGGTCTCCTGCCGGCCCGATTGCATCAGCAAAACATGGGTTGACTTATTGGGACTTTGGAGACTATTTTCGTCTTAAAGGCCTATTTCAACTAAATATTACTATGCAAAAGTACCGAAAAAGTCGCAATTTAGGTTGAAAGCAGATGAGTCGACGAAAAGGCAAGATTTCGTGCCAAAGGTAAAAAGTCATTCTACGAACCATTTTAATGATATATTAAATGCACTATTGTAATATGATTGAAACACTGTAAATAGTGTTCCGCCAATGAAATCAGATCCACATACCCGTGTCTGTATCATAATGAGGTATGTATATACTCACAGCGCAATTAAAGTACATGGCGTGGATGGGAATCAGCAGGATGGGGAGCAACAACAGGCGACCGCACATGCAAACCCCCCCCCCCCCAAGTTCGTTTAAACTCCGCTTGAAAACTGGTATGTCATGCTACGTCACCATCGCACTACACTTTGCGCCACACTTCGTTCCTTCCCCTTATTGTTTCCCCCCACTCGCACGACGCTCACACTCACAGACGACGTTCGGGTGTCAGGAACAGTAGGTAAGTGATCGTTTACCACTTTTTTAATTGTCAATTGGCCCGCTTACAGCCTCTGGGATCATAGGCCTGGGGCAGCAGATGAACCCAACGGTGCGTTGACCTCTCTCACCCTTAGCAACTGACCCCTGGCCACCTTAGGCAACACATCCCTGCCTGGCCAACCCCAACTCACGCCGTCTCACGCTCCTTACCTCCACTAACCCAGCAGCAGCCCCAGGAATCGTGGCCCAACCCATGGACGCACTCCACGATGATGGCATTCGGGGGGAGCTACGCCACGGGGGTGATGTGAGGTGGGCTGGGAAGGGATTGTTAGGGAGGGGGAACAGATGGAGGACAGGGATTCTGAGGGGGCGAATGAGGTATGAGCATCATGCCATTCTCCCTCAAGTTGCTACTTGATGTAATCGTAGTACTCTTATTATTAATACATTGATTTCCGACCCAAATGGCTTGGGTTTCGCTCATACTTTTTTGTGACTTTTCGACAACTTTTTGACTAGCAACCTTTATCACTTTCGTGTCTAATAATATAACTTGGTGGTACTATTCAATAAGTACATTGACTTTCGTTAGGACCCGTGGCCAGAGATACTAATTTGACTTAAATACTCAAAATAGTGCATTTAAGTGGCATTTAAGGGATTATTAGTCAATCCCATGTTTTGCTGATGTGAGGCATCCCGTCGGGTTGGGATACCTGTGGCAAAGATTGCACGTACCAACAACCATTTGGAATCTTTCAATGGGACACTTAAGGGCAAGCACTTCGAGCCCTATCAGCACTCGGGACGCTTGCCAAGGGTTGATCTATGGATTCTACTAGTTGTTACGGTTGTGATGCCCAATTTCTTCAAGGAACTTGCAGACAGCTGTCAACTTCGGGACTACTACAAGACTTTACGTACACTGGCGATCCCTCAGACAACCCTATCACCCAACACCTCCGTCGAAACTAGATTGGGCGCCTCCATTGATGACTTGGACGCACTAAACCCAACCCCGGAAGCATCAAACCTAGAATCACAGCGCGGCACTACTAGTATTCAAGCCTGGCTGGACGAGCTCACTGATGGCAACTCGGACTCTGAATCCAATGACGGCGATGGCGCGGTGAGCGGGGATGCCTCTGAGGACACGGACTTTGGCTGCGGTGATCAGACAAACCCAAATGACGGCCCTGGAATTCCCGACCTACTGGCAAATAACTTTGAGGGCCTTTCAAGGGAATTGGCAGATGATTGCAGGGCTACTGACGACACACCTGACGACACACCTGACCACTCGGAGCTAACAGGTATCGATCGAGTTTTTGAGAGTTCTTTGGACGCTATTCAAAGGCCCACTGGTAAGCCTAACATTTATGATTTCCGAGCCTGTTATGTCAGGATCACTAAAATCGCTCATCAAGGTGAACATGAGCACATCAAATTCGATTATTCAATAGTCCCTGATTCCGAACTCTCCCGCTCTCCGCCAGACCCCCTCGACCCGAGTCAATCCAGTGCTCATGACGAATATTCCCTAGACGCGCTTGACCTCGCCTTGGATCAAAGTCAAATCCTTCAAGATCTATCACTCAACTGTGGTGGCTCGGCGGGTGTTGGCCCCAATTGCCATAACCATAGTAGCCATCGGCCGATCCTTTTCCTGTCCCCAGCAACCTCACACTCCGAATCATCATATCTGACTATATCCAACTCGTCCATATCCTCCTCGCTTGATGAACCCACCACTGTCACCAGCCAGTGGGGTTCAAAGTTTCCCACTGATGCCCACAAAATCAATGATGTTGCAACCTCAATGATGCGCCTCCAAGCCCTAGAGGATTCTCTCCTCGCCGAAATTCAACATTTGATCCTAGTAGCACCCGAAACCAGTCCCCAACGCCTCCGACCTTGCTCGAGATAGGATAATTGAACGATTCTCTCATCCTCCAATTACTCTGCAGTTTCTCGATACACTTTGCGTCGAACTGGTTGATTGGGAACCTGAGGACAATGACAACTATCACACCTTTTTCCAGGCACTCCGCCTTCCTCGCCTTCGAAAATTCCAGCCAATGGGCTTCCCACCCACATTCTGGTTGTTGTCAACATTCCAACCGGTTCTGGGTGATACAATCCAAGAGCTCGATTTATCCAGTTTTGAGTTCCCTGAGAGCCTACCCAAGACGCTGGCCCTAGTACCCAATCTCGAGATTCTTTGGCTTGGCTGTGACAGTTTCGAGCATCCAAGTAGGATGATGTGCGCTCTTGGTAACGGTACCGTTGCCCCACGCCTCAAAACACTATACATGCATGATGTGCGAAGCTTGGATTTCCTTCTTGACATACTTGAAGCAAGGGCGGTGGCTGCACGCACTAACTGTGACATTCCCTCCCTTGATGTGATGGTCTTTCGTCGGGGCGGTCCCTCGGACGAAGCCCGCATGATGGCACTGGCGGAAGTTGGGATACGAATCCATCTGAACGTGACAAATCCTCGCCTAGGCATTTAGGCTATGGCCACTGTACGAAATGATATGGAGATTGCCTGGATAGGCGGGCTCAATTCAACATACATACAAAGACATGGTGATCGTACCCCACCATCCACCGCCTGATATAATTTCAAATTCAATGACTTGGACCAAATATGGGAGAATCTGGACGCTCTCCTGCATCGCAAAATACTTCCAGAGATCATATCATACCCAACCGATCTTATATCCCCGATTTTCTCCTATCATAATGAATTTGTCCCCCGAAACCAACCCTCACAGCTTCCGCCTCTCCTGCGTTGCCAAATATTTTGTACCTAATCGGTTTTGTGTCCCCAACTTCCTATCATGATGAATTTGTCCCCCGAAACCAGCCCTCACACCTTCGGCCCCCCCATCCGTCGTCGCCACTCCTATTCAGGATACGTTCTCTGCTGGATTCCTGCGGATCTCCCTGGCACGCCCACATTCGTGCCCGACCTCAAAGCACTTGAACTTTGGAAAAACTCGGAAGTGCTCCGTGACGGTGTCGTCGTCTATCCCCAGGCTCACCAAGCGGGCTCAGCGACCGTCCGGCATGCTCGAAGCGCCGGTTGCACGTACCGGCGGTATCGCTGCATTCATTGACGTTTCTGATTCAGGAACCAGTGGCTGTGGGCCAGCCGTTCCACATGTGTTGCACAGGGCCTACGGAAACCGCCCAGCAACCTGAGCATGATTTGCGCACATGCAGGGGTGTACTAGGCTCGACTATGAATATTTTGGCTCCCGTTACATATTACGCGCCGTGTTGGATGCGCGATCTTCTTTTCTTGACAATGGGGTATCTGCTGTCGCATCTACAAGGAATTGGCATGAATTTTCTATGAGACCAGCACGCGTTCGTATACAATACAAACTCTAGGGCATTGAATCTCACTGACGATCGTTGTCGCTGCGTCAATCAATACTTATGCTCAGATTTGGCTTCGTGAGCTCCCGGAAGGGGTACAAGCTAGACATATCGCACGTGTAGACCTCACGGCGATTTCGCATGCACGCGGGGATTCAAAAACAAAATAGAGGCCGTCGCCAAACATTACCAAAGCACCATGTAAAACATCAGAGTCACACCCTCGAGCCGTGTGCGGTTTCAGCTCTCCCATATGGAGGATCTGCCCGTCGAAATCGTGCAAAAAATATTCCTTGAATTATGTTCTCCACGAACAACATTTCCACTCCACAGAGATGAACCCCGACTCTTGATTACTCATGTCTGCTCCCGATGGCGCGCGATTGCCCTTTCTACACCTCCCCTTTGGGCTAAATTCAACGTCCATCCCTCCTGGCGCGACCCGGTACTATGCGCTAGCATCTTCCATGCTTGGATTTTCCGAGCCGCTCAGTCTGCGCTATCGTTTGAATTCCAGGACGCATTTGTTAGTGAGGCATTCGTCATATCCCCCATGATCACAAAAGTTGTCTTCCCCGTCATACATCACTGTTCGTTCCTTAGCCTCGATCTAGATATCGCGATGATGCATCAATTACTAACACTTCCTCCAAACTCATTGCACGCTCTCAAAAGTTTGACGATCTTGGTTCAGGACAAGACTCCAGTGGTCGACCCAACTCCATTTGCCACCGCATTTGAGCCGTGCCCTCAACTCCACACGTTTTCACTGAGAACATTTGGGGGTTACCCAGAGTACCAACCCGAGTACTTGAGAATTGCAGCTTTCAACATACCTTGGCACCAATTGATCATCCTGAAGCTAGATTTGTGCTCAATCCCCGCAGATGAATCCTTCGACATCGTCCGCAGGTGCACCTCCCTCCAACAATGCACCATCGAGGGCCTATCCCTCATCGACGACCTTGCTCGGGATAAGATCATAGGGTTCTCTCACCCTCCAACCACTCTACCATCTCTCCATACACTCTGCATTGGATTTGATGATTGGGGGCCTGATGACAACCACCGCGCTTTTTTTCAGGCACTCCATCTCCCTCGCCTTCGAAAATTTCACCCATGCTGCAGCCCATATTCCATGTTCTGGTCGTTACAAATATTCCAATCAGTCCTGGGCGATACAATCCAGGAACTCGATTTATCCACATTTCCACTCCCTCAGAGCCTGCCCGAGATGCTGGCCTTGGTACCCAATCTCGAAATTCTTTGGCTTGGCGATAATTCTCATGAACATCCTGAGATAATGCGCGCTCTTGGTGAGGGCACTATTGCCCCAGCCTCACAACGCTATTCTTCGATTTTGTGCAAAGCTTACAATTCCTTCTCGACATACTCGAAGCGAGGGTGGCAGCAGCACGTGCCAACTGCAACATTTCCGCAGTCATCAATGTAATAACCTTAAATCGGAACGGTATGATTACTGATCCTTGGACAAAGCCCGCATGGTGGGTTGTTGGAAGCTGGGGTGCGGATTGGTTTGGGCCTAATAGACAGTTATGCAGTGGACTAATATTCGGAGACCATTTTCATCGTTTTGGGACAGTTTAGAATTATTGGAACGACCGGCTTCCAAACATTGCCAGAGATAAATGACATATATCATACCTAGCCGAGTTGCTCACTTCCCAAGTTCCACCCATTGTGATAGACTGCTTCCTGAATTGTCGAGACAATATCCTTCATGCTTTGCTCATCAACAGCCATATTCCCGCTGCGGGGCGATCCCAGACTCCCAGTGACCCGAGTTGCTTCCAATGGTGCGCCATCGCGCTCACTATGCCCAGCTTGGGGTTAACATCAACATTCCTCTCAATTTCCCTCCATCACATAACTATATTTGTGTGTGGATCCCGATCTGCCCATTGCCCATTATCAGCGGATTTTATGACCCAGTCCTTTTGCCAACATATTCGACCTCATCATCCCTGCTATCGTGTCCCTGAAGCTCGCCAATGGGCCAACATTAAAACGGCTGCTGATCCTTTCCCCCGATTCGTTGTGCGCTCTCCAGAATAGATCGATCAGCTCTATCCCCACTGGTATAGCAGATCCATCTATTTTCCCCATGATGCGTCGCCACACTCCAGCAGATACAAGTGCTCCCACCTGCCCAATTGTGGTCCCGTCCCTCAACATCCTCCACCCCCACCTCGGCAATCCAGCGGACCGCAGCATCCACTCCGCCCGCCTCCCGCGCCTCTGCAGCCTCCGTGATGCCCCTTGTACTGCCGATTTTGTGGCCGCTCCTATCCGAGGTGATGTGCCATCTCGGTCTCGGGTGGATCACCGCACTTGGGTTTGTACCCAACCTGGAGAGGCTCAAGCTCCGGTGCACCCGCCTGGAAATGCTCCGTGGGCTTGGCGACGGTTCCGTCGCCCTGCGCCTCGTGGCCAGATAGATTTGTGTGACAGTTTCGAAATGCTCGAGGCACGGGCGGCTGCTGTTGTGCATGCTGTCTTTGCGTTCTGTTGACCGTAAAACACAATCAATCATTTTGACGACTATCAGTACATATTACACACGAGCGATGGTATGGGGCGAAAGCCCTGATGGCTTTCCGAACCAGTAGGAATCCACCTGAGTTCGTGGTTGCCAGACGAGCTGCGATACCCACGTTTTAGCTTCTGCGCATCGAGTGAGTCAGTGCTCGGTATCCATCATTATCTTAGCAGAAGATTCTCTCACCTTCATCTCACAGGTGGCAATGTCAATTGCACGAGTCGTTGGTGCGCTTCCCCATCCACATCCTGAATATATGACGCCAGTATCTGGGCATGTTTTCTCAGGTATATTTGAAACGAGTCGCCGGCCCATCTACCCATGGATTTCATGGCTTCGAAAGGAACTCCTCTCAGCAAATACTCCACTGTCCCCCCGATCCTCAAACTGTGGCCTTGTATTGGTTCGTGGCCTACACCCATTGCCGCCTGATTTATTCGATCCATGAATTTCTTTTTGGTGAGTGGCTTGTATTTTTTGCCATCTCTATATGCAAATAGAGGACCATTTTTCGGTGGATCGTTGATTGCTAGGTGGTTCTTCCAGGCTGATTCCGGATCTGCCGAACTCTTTTGTCTTGCCCAGACTATGTCTTCACCATTCTTCGCTTTTTTCATTTTCATGAGGGGTATGTGAAAAACTGTCACCACGTTTCCTTGCCTGTCCTGTTTGACGCAGACATCTGATGGTTTGACATGTATTTTTGGGTTGAATCCTTTTATCGTTTTTACTGTGAATTCACCTAGCCTCGCGGCCATCCAAAATGTTGTCGTTAGGCATGCGAATATCGCCGCATCCATTGGGTTTGTTAGGTCCATTTGACTCCTTATTGCAATGATGAAGTCTGTTGTGCACGGCTTCCTTTCTTCCCGTTTGGAGGCTGGTGGCGCTAGTGCTGAAGCGCCCCGAAGAAGTACTTCAACCTCTTCTTCACGTGGGTTCCAAGCAATGCCATGAAGTATGTGCCATGCCCTGACACCATTGAGGTAGTTTTTGATTGTTACCCCAGCATATATCCCTGCTAATGCCGCAATGAATCTCGACAGTAATTCATGGCTGACTGGTGCCCTTTTTGAGTCTGGGATCTGGTTATCATCACAAAACACATGGAAGGCTAAAACCCCAGCGCCGTATGATGTGATTGAGCCATCCGCCCATCCCATGGCCATGACCTCATTTACTGACAACGATCCGGTGCGCGAACTCGATGGTTCGTCAATCCTTCCTCCGATTGGCCTCCATAACCTCAGTCTGTCCTTGGCTAAGCAATGTGGTCGCCATGCTGATGGAAGTGGTTTTAAATTTTTCCGGTATGGCATTGGTTTAGACTCTCTTGCTGTTTCCACCTTATTGCGCAATGTCGTCGGAATCGCCACCTGCTCCCTGTGTGAAGGTATCAAATTCTTCCTGGTTACACCTGGCATTATATTGTCCAAATCGCTGCCGCTCTGTGATTGATGGGATGGGCTTTGGTTGGGGAACTGGGAGCTGGCCTTTCTTTTTAAGGCGTTCTTCAGTAGGGTGGAGGTGTTCGTTGAAATTGACGATGAAATTGGTAAGATGGGTTGGTATTTCAATTTCTGGTAGGAGTTGACCTCGCGGTTCCGAGTCCCAAATGTATATTTGGACTCGGTTCTTATAACCACCTGAAGAAATTTAGCTCTAACAATGCGGTGATAGCCGTTTGCGGAGTTGAAATTTCTGAGCACGGCCGCAGCGGCCGCCTCGTCAGTATCTGAATCTGCGGCCTTTCCCCTGTCCAATGCCTCAACAGAGCCCTGCGGTACAATGACCTGCTCCAACCGCCCCATCAGCAAAACAGAACACTACTATAGCCACTATGGCCACTATGGTATACTATGGTACACTATAGACTAGTAGACCCTCACTATAGACTACTCTGTAGTAGTCTATAGTAATGTTCTGTTTTGCTGATGCAGCCCCCAGCCCAGATCCCACAATTCTTCGCCGGATCTCGATTCCTAGCCTACAAGCAGAAAAACAAGCCATCAGTACGTCTATAATATTAATCTCTACTCGCAAGCTTTTCAATCCCTCAATTCCTTAGATTCCACACACACCGGCTTTGAGCACGAGTCAGTATTGCCAAAATCGAGTTTTTCCGCATCAGCAGCACTTCAGAGCTTTGCACTGCCGTTATTAGTGGAGACGTCGCCGTTAACCCCAGAACGGGGTCTTTTGGAGTTCGTTTCATCTCCAGTAGCTTCACGTCAGCGTTTACGGCTTTCAAAACGACCAGCCTTGCGTGTGTCAGTGCCAAAAAGCTTCCAGGAGCCTTCCCAGCGCGTCACAGATCCGTCTTTGCGCCACGATACCCCAGCGCCGTCAGAACCCCGTTCTGGTACGTTTATCTCATTGCCAGGCCCGTCGCTTCGCTCCCAGGTACAGGAAGACTCGCCCAACACGGAGGTATCCATGTAGCCCCATTATAATGTTGCAGGGGAATTCCAGCTGTGCCTGTTATAATGTGTCTGCATCTCTACCATAGCCAGGGCAAATTATAATGTACACTAGGGATGAATTATAATGATTGAATTATCAGCAGGATTGGTAGTATGCCCGCATTAGGAGCGGACCCTGACCTGCCCATTAGTAATCCGATCAAATCCCAGCATTGCCCGCCCCAGCCCGCCCTCCAGGGGTCGGGTTCTCCCGCCCCCAGCGGATCTTTGCGCGCAGGGACGCGTTAGAAAGCGTGTACAATGCGCTCAAGAACGCGCTAATTTTCGAGCAATTCCGTGGAGAAGTGGCTAGGATCGAGCGATTTTAAAATAAACATGCATTTGGACTGTTTTTGTTATATAAAATTACTGAACCGGCGGATTCTAGCGGTAAGGGACGCGTCTAAAAGCGATTCTAAACCGCTTCCGATCCGCCCATGCCTCATCTTATTCCGTGGAGAAATGACTTCCGCACAAACCACCCATCCCCAGATAACCCCCTTCCTGAGATAATACACAAACCAATAAGCTTATAAAAGGTTTAGCATATTTTATGAGGGTCATGGATCACTTATTCATCTCCCATGGGGCCCATATGAAATTATTCTGGCAGTGGATGAACCCAGTACCCAAGACTTTCAAGATAATCATAGGCTAGACTAACTCCAAGCTTAAGGCAAATACAGTTTCATCTGACTTTTATAATATATACTCTGCTTACTTCCCAGAAGCAGTAGATGGCTTCATGGGTGCTATATACTAGGTTTTGTGTGTTTATATATGGTATTTAGTAGGGAGGATGATGTTCTGTGGGCAAAATATCCATATGTTATCCCAATAAAATTGGTTTGGGATATGATATTTAATTCTGATGGGACCCAAAAGAAGTCTGGGGAGTGATGAGATGTCAAAGGAAGTCCAGATGTTGATGGGATGTCAAAAAGAAGCAGCTCAAATAATAATGGTCCCCTAGGACCCCCCTCATTATAATGTGTCCAGCCATGTATGTATTATTATTAAAGGCAATAATTGCCATTTGCTTGCAGTATTCTGAGTGCACATTATAATTGCCCCAAGCTATGGCAGACATAGTGGTACATTATAATGTGCACAGCTGGAATTTCCCCATGAAATAATAATGAGGCTTTGCAACACGCCCAGATGCGCCCAACAGCATGCCCAGGACATCTTAGATCCATCTTCGCTCCAGACCGCCCCAGCTCCCGTAGAGCCCTTCTGCGGCACTCATATGTTGTCCTCCGGCCCTCCGTCCAGCCCGCTTGTACCGGAAAACTCGTTTAGAGCACCCAACCACACTCAGGTACTTTCTCAGTCCATCTCCATTCCGCCTTCGCTCCAGGCAGTCCAAGCAATGTCAGAAAATCGTCAGGGCGCGTCCCCCTCGTCGTTAGTCCCCTCTGTTCATCTGCAGGTGCCGGAAAATGCGTCCAATGCGTCCAAAGCGTCTAAGGGCATTCCCATCGCGTTCCCTATCCGTATTTGCCACAGGCCGTACCGGCGCTCGTAGAACGTCAGCGGGACCATTCCCCATTGTCCCTAAGGCCGTCGTTTAGCTTGGGTACCCCGGAAAACGCACCAGAAGCGCCCAAACGCGTCCAAGTCCATTGTCAGCGCGTTTCCATTCCGCCTTTGCAGCAGACCGTACCAGTGCTCGCAGGCGACCACCAGGGCACTCCCCCGACGTCCCAAGACCATCCGTTCGATCAGCGGACCCCGGAGAACGCGTCAGAACCGCCAAAAGCGCCCAGCACATCGCCCCACGTCTCAGCATCGCCCAGACCGCCGGAAGTATCGCAAATGCAGCCACAGGTCCGCCTAGACGTAGGGAATCGGATTTTGACCTCGCGGCCCAGCCCTACAGGCCAGGAAACAGCGTCAGAACCATCAAAACCGTCCAAAACGCGATCTCACTCCTCAGACTCGCTTACTTTGTCCACAGCGTCGCAAACGCAACCAGGAGAACACCTTAGTGAAGTAAATCAGTTGCTGAACGGGCAATCTCGTCTGCCATCAGGAAAATGCGGAAAATTTGCCCAAGTCACCCACAGCGCCCCTCCTCTTTCCAGCATTATCGTCTCACGCCCCTTCTCCATTGATAGCTTCCATGGACCGCCCTAGACCTTTGGACTACCTCCTGACCCCGCCGCCCTCACCGTTGCTTGCTAAAAATGCGCCAGACTCGCCTAAAGCGCCTAGGAAGTCTCCCCAAGTCCCCGCTTCGCCCTCGCTATTCCCCATGCTGTGCGCACGGTCAGAGGCCATTCATGGCACATTAACTTCATGTTCGGACCCGTCGCTCAGCCTGCGCACCCCGGATATTCCACCTAAGCCGCCAGACCTGCCATCCATGACAATCCACTCGCCCACCTGCCTGCATGCCCATCCCGTACGCCCATTCCATGCGCCCACATCAGGAAAACTGCATCTGTGAGATTTTGTAATATTGTCTAACATATGACCAAATTGTCAACATGTTAGAAAATTTCAATACCATGTTGCATTATCACAACATAGTCTAAAACCCTGCAATATTGTATGATATGTCACACCAAATCATAACATAGGTAGGGTTACCATTGAGATTTTATAGAATACCACACCATATTGTAAATTGCATGGGTACCATAGATATATTATAATTTGATATAATACTGTGTAACATATATAAGGTACCCTTAGGGATCTTACAAAATATTGCACCATGTTGCACAATTGTATGAGATTTCTAGGGTACCCCACATGCATTGTAATCTGATATAATATTGTTTAACATAGGTACAATGAGCACCAGGGTAACTATTTGAAGGCAAGATTGTGCATTTCTGTACATAAATACAATCGAGATATTGAGACAATGACAAGCGCAACGTCATTGCGCGCATCAAATGATGCGGCGAAAAATGAAGGGAGGGTGGCAGAGGGCATGCCACCCAGACACCAGCCATCGCTGGTAGCTGTGAAGTGTTCGCAGCCCGCGCTCCCTGATCTGCCTCGCAACGTCATCGCGCGCGTCAAATAACGCAGCGAAAACACAGCAGGGGTGGCGGGGGGCGTGTCACACGGACACCAGCCATTCTGCTGGTAGCTGCAAATGTCGCGGCCCACGCTCTCTGATTTGCCTCGCGATGTCATTGCGCACCAAGTGACGCGGTGAAAAACGCAGCGAGGGTGGTGGAGGGCGTGTCACGTACATGCCACCCGTCCCACTTCCGGATCTTGCGAACGAGGGGGTGAGGTAACAGGAATGAGACGTTGATGTGACACTGCGGCCAGGTGGCAAAACCAAACCTAACCTGTGTGTTTCGCAGTTTGCGAGTGGGTGTCTGTTTAGCAAGAGGTGCCTAGCCCAAGAATCATGCTTTCAATGCGAGGGCACAGCCCTATAGAAGAGAGTGGATGCGCCAATGCGCGACTGAGATGCGAGCCAAAAGCTTGTTATTCTAGGTGTCTACTGAGGTCTCTATATATCGGAGCTAATCGGCCATGAGGTATAGTAGAATGTAGGTAATACTATGTAATGGAGCTGCGGACCGATGAGGAACTATGCGAGAGACATGCGGAAGATACGGCCAGAACCGGAATCGAAGCGCGATCTCGACGCGTTCGGAGCGGAATGGGTGCGATCCATACTGTAAGAGTGCGATGAATGCGCCTAATGCGCCCAATATCAGTAGGAGATGTGAGATGTGAACCCCTAAACGATAAGCTTGCTTATCAACGTGATCGCGAGATACCATGTGGCCTATCATATGGTGCTCCCAGATGCCCCTACCGACACCTAGTTGCGGGCCTGGCGGGCATGCAGGTAGGAGGCAGGACGGGCAGCGCACGGACATGCAGGTGCACGAAGGCGGGCCAAATGGGTGGCATATGGGCACAGGCCGTGGGCGCGTTGAGCTTTGTATTAGCTTTGTATTATAAAGAGTATATATGAGATACAGGACTTGGAGCGATGTGGTGTGGGATGGCAAGGAAGTGGTGTAGGTGGGCATGCTGTGCGTGGACGCCGGTGGCAAGGGCGACGGCTTGTGCAAGTAAACAGATAGTCAACAGAGAGGGGTGACTGATGATAGGTGAGGCGTCATTACCCCTCGGATCTCTGATTTATGAGAAGGTCGGAGCCGGATGGACGTGGACAGTGTGCGTTGTGCATGCGGAGATGGGCTGGATAGGCAGCATACTGTCCCCCGATGTGTGCCGAGAGTTGGGCGGTGCAGGTGGGTGTGTGGTTTGCGGTCCGGGCCAGGCAAGAGCAGGGGACACCCGCGGATGCAGCGAGGCGCTGGCGTTGCATCAGTTCAACATCGACTTAGAAAAAAAAAATGTAGTTGTGACCATGTGACAGGATATGCTCATGTTGAAACGTTGAAGTTCAACCACAACGAAAAACGGGCATTGACCGCCGGAACCATTTCCTGCCCTCCACTGTTGCCCCACCACTGCTCTCCACGCTCCCTTTCTTTCCCTGTCCGCCTATGCACCCGCTCGCCGTATCATCCACTTGGCGCTCCACTCAATCCGAGTATGCATTCTTTTTGGATCTTCATCCGGGCTAAGTTCACCCCCAGACTTGATCCCTACCCACCCTCCTAGCAGTACCCCTCCACCTCCAGAGAAAAAGTCTCGGAATAATGCCAAGGTTCGCCCCCCTACAACATCACCCGGCCACCTTGCTGATTCTTCCATGGAGTCCAATCCCTCAACATCACACACATCTCCAACCGATTTTCTCACACAGGAGGACGATGAGGATAAGCCCCCGCCAGCTAAGCGGGCCCCTATTATTTTCTGATGCCGACTAGACCACCCTATCGCATGTAAGCGCGCCCTTCCTTTGTGTGCTGCTACGGACTGCTAATTTTGCATATCTGGCTGCCCTCTGAAGTCCACTGCTCTGTCCCCAGCATCTGCCACTCCCCTCAATGCATGCACCGCCCTCAACAGCTAGCCCATCCACCCTCAGCACTGCCCAATTTCGTTTTTGCCTGTCCACGACGCGCTTGTTGAAGAAACTGAAAGACGCAGCCCCCTTTCTCCACCGTATTGACGAGGTCTTGACACTGCCCCACGGATTCCTTGTGGAATCCATGGATTCCACACGGACTACACGGACTTTCCACGGATTCCGCACGGATTCCGCACAGAAAATTTTGGGTGAGAGCCCAGCCAAAAGTGCCATTTTTCGGAATATTTTCCGTGTGGATTCCGTGGAAAGTCCGTGCGGAATGTCGGATTCCTGGAATCCGAGAAAATATTTTCCATGGAATTAACAAGGAATCCATGGAATTAACAAGGAATCCATGGAATTAACAAGGAATCCATGGAATTAACAAGGAATCCATGGAATTAACAAGGAATCCATGGAATTAACATGGAATCCATGGAATTAACATGGAATCCATGGAATTAACATGGAATCCATGGAATTAACATGGAATCCATGGAATTAACATGGAATCCATGGAATTAACATGGAATCCATGGAATTAACATGGAATCCATGGAATTAACATGGAATCCATGGAATTAACATGGAATCCATGGAATTAACATGGAATCCATACCACATGTGACAGTGTATAATGTGACATGATAATAGAATCTGTGTAAAGCATACTACATGCATTTGCCACCCTGCATGCAGGGTGTGTTTACACATGTGTGACATAGGTTTCATTAGTGTTTGAAGGTCAGGTCACATTTTTTGGATTTTGAGGTGTGCATGGGTCATCCTGGATTGTGACAGCTCTGTGTGGCTGGTTATTGCACAGCCACACTCTCACCCACAAAACACCCCAAAATACCATTAAAAATGGCTCTGAGAGCTGGTTTTTAGTGGTATTTGATGCATATTTCACTGAAATATTATGTTGTAGACCCTGTGTGACACCCATATATGGTAAAATTACCAGTCACAACTGGTTAGGACCATTATGACCAGTTAGGCTCTTTGAGTAACCCAAGTCACAGAACAAGCTTGAAAACATTGTGACTGATAACCAGTCACAGTCACAGTTATTTCCAAATAAGGCAAATAATCGGACTTGACTGGACTTTTAAACACTAGGTTTAATGCATGGGTATGTGACAAGTGTGGCTGCTTTGCACCATGTGATATGTGACATATTGCACAGCATGCACATATGTGTGACATGTGCATAGCACACATGTCACATAGGTCTAAGGTATATGCTAGAATTTACATGGATTCCATGTGAATTCCGTGTGAATTCTGCTTTTCAGTGTGGAATTTAGTCCATGTGGATTCCACGGACAGTCCACGGAATCCACATGGATTCCGTGGACTGTCCACGGATTCCACACGGATTTTAGGAATCCGTGGGGCAGTGTTAAGTACTGGGTTTCTGATGCGTTGTTCCAGTTCTTCATTGCCGAATTCGGTGAGAGCTGAGATGGAAATTTCCGGTGTGTCTCGAATCACCTCCTCTTCAGGTAGTTCTTCTCCGAAGAACCGTATGCCAAAGTCCGAAATTTCATCGTCTTCCTCCATTTCTGAAGGAATACCAAACCCATGATTTTTGAACATCATGACTTCTTCTTCTTCAGTGTCTTCTTCGTACCATTCCAGTCTTGAGAGGATGTCCGCCTTCGTGTTTGTTTTGCCCGGTATGTGTCGCATTTCGAAATCGTAATCCTGTAGTTTCAAATACCACCGCATTTGTCGACTGTTTAACCGCTGAGCTTTCCTAAAATATGTCAGGTTTTTGTGATCTGTCAATAGCTCGAACGGTTCTTGTGCGTCCACCAAGTATTGTCGCCAAATGCGCAGTGCTTCCATGATGGACAGGAGTTCTTTGTCATAGATCTCGTATCGTCGTTGTGTTGGGTTCATAACTTTGGACATGAAGGCGATAGGGTGCCATTTACCATCTTGTTCTTGAGACAGGACACCTCCTATGGCGTATCCTGATGCGTCTGTTTCGACCCTGAAGCGTCCCTTGGATCTGGGGAGGGCCAATATTGGTTCTGAGCATATTGCCGATTTCAGGTTTTCAAATGCGACTTCTTGTTCCGGTGTCCAAGACCACTCGCTAGATCCTGTGAGGCGCGTGAGAGGTTCAGCCATTTTTCCGTAATCCTTGATGAAGCGACGGTAAAAATTTGCGAAGCCTAGGAATTTTTGAACGCCTTTCTTGTTTTCTGGACGTTTCCAAGTCTGGATGACTTCGATTTTTTCCTGTTCCATGCGGACCTTCCCATTGCCAACAATAACACCTAGAAATGGTACTTCAGGAACCTCGAATAAGCATTTACTGGCCTTGAACGAGATTCCATTGGCGCGTGCGATTGCCATGACCTCGATGCTACGTTCTCTAAGCTGATCTTTGTCCTTGGCATAGATGATAATGTCATCGATATAGATGATCATCTTGTTTTGTCGTATGAGGTCTTTAAATATATCGGCCATCCATCGGCAGAATGAGCTTGGGGAATTACAGAGTCCGAAAAACATGACCCGTGGTTCGAATAGTCCGCGTGGTGTTAGGAAAGCTGCCTTCCATTCGTGGTAAAGTGCGATGCATAGGTTGTTGTATCCCCAGATTAGATCTAGCTTGGTGAAAAAATTTGCGTCTTTCAGTTTGTCGATGATGTCGTTAATCAGAGGTAGGGGGAATTTGTCCTTAATCGTCCACTTGTTTAGCTCTCTATAGTCCTGTACCAATCGTTTGGATCCGTCTTTCTTGTTGATGAAGAAGCATGGTGATGCGTATGGACTCTTGGATGGGATTATCCGTTCCGAGGCTAGATTCTCTTCTAGGAATTTGTCCATTTCTTCCATTTCTGTGGCTGTCATTGGATATAATTTAGCTGGTAATTCGTCTGGTGCATCCGGTTTCAGGTTGATTTCGTGGTCATGTTTCCTGTACGGTGGAAGTGTGTCAAAGGTTTTCTTCTCGAATCGATCCTTCCAAGTTATGAGGTACTCCGGGAGTTTTAGATCCATGACCATGTCTGTTGACCGAACTTTAGCCTTGGGTAGCGTACTGACGCTTACTTTGGCGCATTCTGGGGGCAGTCTGGGAATTTGATCTTGCCAGTCTTCCAGTTGATGAAGGGGTTGTGCTTGTGCAGCCATTCATGTCCGATGAAGAGGTCCTTCTTGCCTAAGTCCGCTACCAGTGCTGTTGCTTCTTCTTTGTGATCGCCAATTTGCATCTGGAATCTGACGCTTTTGGTGATTAGTTTATCTGCATTGAGAGAACCGTCCGCATTAAATGCCCGAATAGGAGTAGGTAAATCAACCGTGGGGAGTTTTTCTGCTTCCACCAGCCGTCGATTGACTGCCAGGTGGGTGCATCCGCTGTCCAAGAGTGCGTCGAGTTTAGCTTTTCGTTTGTCCGTGGTTATAACCTTGACCGTGACCATTGTTTTGTCCTTTCTAGTTTTGAGAGTGGCGAGATGCAGAGTTGCAAGCTCAGGTGCACTAGTTCGTCGTTGGGGAATCATGTATTTGTTATTCTTCGGTGGTGGTACAGATTTAGAATGATTCGACGAACCCTTGGGTCGAGACTTCGTGCTCAGTCTGACCCTTCCTGAAAACCCTTCTTCTCATCGTCATCTCCCTTAACCGTTTTAGCTTCATCGTCGCTTTCATCGTTATCAAGGACCCTGAATTTGCCCTTGATTACCACCCCTGAGCTCCGGCATTCCTTTGCCATGTGTCCCTCCTTGTTGCATTTCCAGCATTTCGCCCCTGTCCTGATCTTGATCCTAATGTCTGTCTTCTTCTTGCCTCGGCATTCTCGTGCAAAGTGTCCATACTTGTTACAGTTGAAACACTTGGGTCTTCCTTGTGCATTCCAGTTTGCTGCATCGATGTTTGTCTCTTCTACTTGTCCGATATCCATCGGGCGTCCTCTGCCACCATAGGTGGTGCCTGTTCCATCATGTCGATCTCCAGATGTGGATGCACGTTGAACTCCTTTTCGAATGAGGTTGAGTTCTTCCTCAATGTTGCCGTATATGAGGATCGCTTTCTTCCAATCGTCATAAGATGATGGGGGTGTGCCTCCATTCTGGATACGGCATTTGTCGATGATTGAGTTCTTGGTGTTTCGTTGGATTAAGAAGATGGCTTGTTCGTCTGAAACTTGACCAATGTGTTTTTGTGCGTCGAAGTCTGCAATCCATTCTTCAACTGATTGAGATCCTTGTGTCATTACCCTGATCCGGTTTTCTGCCAGTATTTGTCGTTGACCGTGGAAGAATTGTTTAGTGATTTCGGGTACAAATCCTTCCATGTGCCGAAATTGTTTGTTTTCATGGCAGCATCTGTTTCATGGCCGCCCAGTTCTCGGCCCTCTTGTAACATCTAGAGAGCGCGGCCGAAATCTTCTTTTCATCCGTGTCCAGGACAGCGTTCCCTCTGACGTAAAGTTGCATGCGACGCCACCAACCGTCAA
The DNA here is from genome assembly GCA_015501065.1 of Infundibulicybe gibba. Lineage (NCBI taxonomy): Eukaryota > Fungi > Basidiomycota > Agaricomycetes > Agaricales > Omphalinaceae > Infundibulicybe > Infundibulicybe gibba. The sequence goes on from JADNYI010000068.1 coordinate 65,637, forward strand.
AAAGGTTGCAATCCCCGTCGAACATGCCGGGGTCTGCGATTCCATTGTCGTTGCGCTTAGGGGTCGTTGTCTCTGTAGCCATTGTTCCGTACGGTTCGTCCTCGTCGTCTGAGGGGATAGGGGGAGTGGGGTCTCGATATTCCGTGAAGGAAGCTGAACGCTCTGGTTGGATGGGCCCGACTGACTGAACGGTATTGGTTCGCTCTGAACCGAAGGTGTATTGAGGTGAGGACGGCGCTTCCTGAGGCGGTTGGAGCCCTGATGCGAGGCTGTAGGAGTGCGAGGGGGTAGTGACTGGGGAGCGGGGGGCGGAGGTGTATTGGCTAGTTGTTGGTGTGGGATGGGACTGACGATATGCGGCGTATTCGTCTTCTGGTTCTGCCGTGGTTGATTCTTCTCTGACGGGGGGCGCGACCCGTGAACTGTGGGTTGTGGGGTGGGAAGTGTGATGCGATCTGTGGCTACTCCCTTCTCTTCTCGAGGACGACGACTGTCCTGAATGATGCGAGTGACTTCTTCTTGTTCCTTCGCCCGACGAATGTTTCTCCTGATGTCGGCTAATCTTTCGTCGTGGAGCTTCTCAAATGTCTGATGCTGTCTGTGGAGGTTAATCCACTCCTTCTTTGTCGATCCTTTCGACGTCCTGTGATACCTATTGCGTGCGACGGTCGCTTCGTCGCCTAATCTCTGTAGTTCGAGTTCCGATGCTGTTACTGGCAATGAGCCCCTATATGGAGTGATATACTCCCAACTGTGATTGATGTCGATGTCGTCCCTATCCCTAGGGGTTGTCCTGTTTCGTTGCAGGGTTGCCTGGTGACCCTAGACGTTTAATCGAATGTTACGTCCTGCTAACGCAAGCGATGAGTCGACAGTAAAGACTCAAGGCACTTAGCAAGGTCTGAGTCTCTGGGTCAGGAGGCAGTAGAGGGGGGAATGATAAACGATTAAACGTAGCGAATACAAGAGTATGTAGCTACGTTTATATACAAGTGAAGTAGTTCGATGACTACGCACTAGTGACTAAGTCCGTGAGTATAGTAAGACATATGGGGGATGATGACTGATACAAGAAGCGAGCTGACTGAGCAGCTGAATAAGAACAATGAAGATAGCAAAGATAGAACAGAGACCATGCGGTCGAGAAGTAGATAAGGTGCGCATGATGTATCATCTGATGATGTAGCATATGGCGCATATCAGATGATGATGGGATGATGGTGGAAGTAATAGAAGCGTCTATGAATGATGCTATCAGTCAGATGTCCGAGTGGTGATGATCAGAGAAGGAAGGAATCGTAACAGGAATGTCTTGATTTGATCTTGACAATGGTCTCTAACTCGGCAACTAAGCCATTTCTTTCAAATTTACAACGAACAAATTGATTAGGGCACTATTTAAATGACATCCAGCATTATTCCAGCCATTCCAGTTGAGTGTGTTGGTCCCAATGCAATGCGCAACTTTCATGAAGAAACATGTGTTACGTAATCGAATGAGCGCGTCAGGATGCACTCAGTTACTCAATTTTGTAAGTATATCTGCTGTAACTCAGGCGTTTACGACCCGTATGGGGCGCAGGGCGGTGCTAACAGCCACTCCAAACAAGTGCCAGTCTGCCGCCCAGAGGTCCCAAGTGTCCAGATTGGCCAAGTTGCGCGGACAGTCACGTCATAATCCCAAGGAAAATCACCCTCCACCAACACTCCTTTCATATAGCACCATAACCCACTCTAATACTGTATCCATATCCTCTCAAGATCAGATTCTCGCCTCTCAAAACCGTGCTAACTTATACGAGCGCCAGCTCCAGAACGAACGCCGCAAGGAGATCTGAACACGCAAAGTGAATACGCGACTCCGCAGTGAATTGAAGATGGCGAAATCCAAACTCCTCCTTGCCGAGGGTACCATATCGACCCTCGGGTGTGCCGAAAATCACAAACTCTCACAGGTTCAGGGTGAATTGTTGGATACTCGCATGTCACTTTCACGCGCCAAAGAACGAATAGCCGAGCTATCCAAAACAAGAAACCGGCTCTCAATGCAGGTTTCACGCATTCCAGGAAGGATGAAGCGGGCTGCTGAGCGACCGTGTGTGCAGAATGTGAAGGAGGGTGGGCTTATAAAAGAGAGTATGCGTACCATGTCTCGGGAGTTGGTGAAGCTTGGGGTACCCGTCAAGAATGTTTCTGAGGCTGTCCATTCAGTAGCCGACGGACTTAGCATTGCAGTTACTGGGGATATTAGTACTCGAAGCGTCGGTCGCCTCACACTTGAGGGTGGTATAGCAGCCAAATTACAGTTGGTACATGAAATAGAGAATGCTGCCAGTAGGTTTAAGAGGGCTGGGCCCATCACTCTGAGTTCCGGTTTGATTCTCATTGGTTTATTCCAGGCCTTACTCTCAGTGGTGATGGGACAACGCACAAACATATTAACTACGAGTCCCGACACATTGCCCTCCAAGTACCAGATTACCGGGCTACTATACCCTCAGCCGAATTCTACCCTTGGACCGATCTAGCAGTACGACTGGTTGGGATCTCATCCGCTCCAAATCACACCAGCCAGGAGCAAATGAAAGGTTGGAAGGACTTTGTAGATGAAGCCTATGGGCTCTGGAATTCGAGCCCAGCTGGGAAACGGAAGGCCATAGATTACCACAATTTTTATCTGAAATCATTAGCGATGGGAACTGATCATGCCAATGACCAGAAGAAACTGAAAAAGCTATTCCAGGATACTAAGAGATTCTGTGACCGGGAAGTACGAGGGGAACGAGCTCTACTTATGCTTGCCCCAACCGAGCTCATTCATGTAGTCTGCCAGCTGACTGAGAAAAAGATTGCCGACGCGGGGGGCCAGGGCGCGTGGGATGCCCTACAAGCTACAGAGCAGGCTCGACGAAATGAATGCCTTCACCAAGATCTCCTCCAGGAATACGGCGAGCGCGCATACAATGCCCTTCCACCCGCCCAACAGAAAGAAGTAGATTTCTTTGTGTGGGGTGGTTGCTGTATGCATAAGGACCTCAACGCTCACAAAGGTGGAAATGCTCGCATGATGGCCTATTGGTCAAGCAATAACATCGTTGGGCCTACGCTCCTCATGAACAAGGACAACGACGCAGCCGCTGCATTAGGAAAGTCCGCAGCAAGGACTCGAGCAGAAGATGTCTCCTCTGCTGGTGGTGTCAAGCTCACCTCATTGATGGGTTCATTATTCCATCATAGAGATGACAAGAAGGGGCAACAGGAGTCCACCGCAATTTTCTTCGAGTCGCAGGTTGGTTACACAATTTCGTTCCCAGACACCAGCAATACTCGATATCAATCGCACTCCGAAGCTGCCGCTGAAGTGATTGTTCACCTACCTGTCTACATTCGCTTCCTTGACTTCATTCGGAACAAGAAGGAGAGCCGCGCCTTCAATCATATGGAAGCTAATATATGGAAAGCGTTACACGACATTCCAACATTGACGGAGCTCTGTGTTTTGGCCCTCTACGGTCAAGCAATAACTCATCCATACATGCGGCAAGTCCGAGGTGCTAATCGACAAACCTCAAACCTCCTAGAGCTTGGTCCACTCCACAAAAAGGTCAAGGCGCACCTCCGCACTCTTATCAAGCATCCTGAACTTCTCTATGGCCCAGAGGCTACATATAGCACTGGCTCAATGGATGGCCAGCTTTGGGACTGCCCAGAAGCCGTCTATGCAGTTCAGGCCTTGGCCGGTGGGCTCCCGCATATCCATGGCACATTAGTCGCTTTCTTGGAAGGGGCGTTGGAGACGTGGGAGCGCTTCTCAACCGAGTTTTCTGAGGACGGTGAGATTGCAAACACTTCAGACATCCAACGGCATCGAGCCTGGATGCCAACAACTAATGACCATAACGAAGGAGCACTTGGCTCGCTTCGCGTTGGGAAAAGAAAGGCCCCGAATATGACCCTTGAAACCTATAATGCACGGAAGATGTATAAGCATAACGATACACGCGCGTTCGTTGAAACGCAACTGACTCACCCTGAGGACCATGCATTTCTTCGAAGATTGGCTCGGGAAATAGGTAGTGATTCGAGGTCCGGTCCGGTCCGGTTTTTTACCCTGATATAGTGTGACCGAGACTGTGACCGGTCTCACGGACCCTAAAATAAATCAAGACTGTGACTGAGACTGGTTGTGACTGGTGTAACCGGTCTTTTTGTGCAGTCTCAACCAGTTGCAACTGGTTGAGACTGGTTATTTTTAGCACACTATAGACCCACCAAATACACCATCATTGTGATGATTATATCATCAACTCATGTGGTTAGTCATCTCAGGTAAAATATTCTCATGTGCAGAGTCTGTAATACAGTGAAATCCTATGAATTCTCACCAAATTGTGAGATTTTTGTACATTTTTACCACATTATATGCTATTTATATGTGTTTTGTGGCTGTGCGGTGGCTATGCGGTCTGAACCGGTTGAGGACCGGTCTAAGACCGATTTTTTTGGCCTGAAAATAAAGTGTGACTGCGACTGGTCATCCTCAGAATAAAGTGAGACTGTGACTGGCGGTCGCAGTCTCATTCGGTCCGGTCCGGTCACAGTCACGGTCTTTTTTCGGTCTTGTGACCGGACTTTCGAACACTAGAAATAGGTTCCCAAGGTCGCAAGAAAAAATGACGCAAAGAGCAGGCTGACACGGACGCTCAACTGGTTGAGGGGAAGCTTGAGAAGGACCGGGTCCAGGAGCAGAAGCAGAGCGACCGTGCAGCAGTAATATCTGCTGTTCAGTGCCAGCTCGACGAAGACGAGATTCTTAAATCCAACCTTACTGTTAAGGAGATCGAGCTCCAGTTGGAATGGCATCGACGACATGAAGACCTAGGCGGCCTCGTACCAAAGAAGAAGGACCTCCCGAGAAAGCAAGAAAAATTAGATGCACTAATTGCAGCAGTAAACCGTTATAATACTCATCTTTCTACAGTCTCCCACCAACCCAACAGCTCTCATAAATGATGGAGCTACCATCAATGTTGAAGCAGAGATGGGGGGATCATGATCTTGAATGCCAGCCCCGATAATCGAACGATTGTATCATATATTTTGCCATGCCATGTATCATACATATTGTTATACATATTCTAATGATTTGCGTACCGTTATATCCTCATGGCATTGCCCGAGCAGCGGGTGGGGGGGATTTGCCATCTCATGAGAGTGGTTTGGTGTGCGACAAATAGAAACAAACAACACGATTGTTTCGCAGGCGTTGCCACCCCCCAGTTCCGAGTCCTAAAAGTATTTTTAGACTCGGTTATAATGTCAGAATGAGCTCCTGCAAGCGAAATAAGCTCTGTTGTTGCGGTGATAGCCGGTGTCGGATTGTAAAATTTACACTGGTCGGAGTTTCACATTCCGGGATTTGCCTAGCCACTATCATTTTATTTTTTGTCGACTTTCATGTGTGCTAGTATGAATATTATTATCATTTATCGATCTTTGTCAGTGTCTGGATCTGTGTGCACCTTCTTTCCGCCTGTTCCGCCGTCCCGTATGCCACCTGTCTCTTTGACACTGGCCTGATATTCAACACTGGCACCTCCAGGCTGCTAGAGTCAGCCCGCTTTTTGCTGGTGGCCTATAATTCATTGAACTGGATTTGATTGAATACCGCACATCAGCAAAACCAAACATTTGTCATAGCGGTCATAGAGCGTCATAGAGTACCGTAGAGCACCATAGACACAATAGCAAATTTTATAGATGACTATAGTGATCATAGAATGTCATAGATATGGTAGTAATTTTTATAGATGACTATAGTATTTTATAGTAGGTGTCATAGTACGTTGCGGCGGCCCGTATCCAATACATTCAGATCGAAGGTTAGTGATGTAGTACCGGCTCAGCTCAGCTTGAAATAATCCATAGGCGGCTGCACACGCGTGTACTATCAGGCGGGGCCTGCGACTGGGGGTGGCACCCTGCAGCGCTGTGGCCGCAATGCCAGAATGGACACCAGGCGCCCTCTCATTTGCGAGAGGGTAGGGTCTCCAAGTGCGCCGCGATGTGTCTGAACGTGTGACACGAAGATTGGCCCTTGTGGCAGTGAGTAAGGTGGCACCCGGCAGGTCTCTCGCAACGAGAACCCTCAATTCGCCTTGGGATATCATTGCGCACATCGAATGACGTGGCGAATAATGTTCCAAGGGTGTAGAGGCTGCCCGAGGTGCCAGAACAAGCCAGGCACAAACAGCACACCGGTTGTTTGCTTGCTTATGCATTCGCACATCGTTTGCAGACAGCTGTTGCTTGTTTTTGGGCCATCGTTTGCTCATTTGCCGGCCCATAGGCCGCCAGTCATCGTTTGAGTCATCGTCAATGGGGCACGCCTGATATTTGCGTGCCCATGTGTCGTCTGCGGGCCGCGGCCCACAACCGTTCGTCATCGTAAGTGTTCGGGTGAGGTTAGGGAAGGCCGGAGGTGAACATGGGCAAGGGCGCAGGCCAGCCCAAGCCCCTCGTTTGCGAGAGGGTGGTCGTGGTGAGATTGGATGGGACGGCAGTGGTGTGTGGAGAGACGACACCACAAGTCTTGCATTGGATGCCCGGGCCCCTCATTTCGCCTTAGAACATCATTGCGCACGTCAACTGACGCGGCGAATGACGTTCAAAGGGTGTAAAGAGCTGCCCGAGATGCTAAGACGTGCTTGTGTCGTTTTTGGGCTGCGGTTGTTGTTTTTATGGTTTGTGAGCTATTGTGTGATGTGTTTGAGCGGGGGTGAGTCGGATAAGGCTGGATGGGGGTGCAGGCGAGGATGCGGCCCACACATGGCACCACCGGCGGGCTTGACTCTCATTTGCGAGAGAGCGGGGTATGGGGTAGTTAGTGTCAACGGATCGGCTCTCGTCTACAGAGTGAGGGGGTGGGTATTGGTGCAAGAAATCAACGTACTTACCAAAGAGAACTCTCAATCGTGCAAAGCCCATCAGTAGTCATTTGTGTTGCCGCCGTTTGTCGTCGTGTGGAAGCTTGGGAGTGGGTTCGAAGTTGAGCGCGTCACCTTCGGACATGATGTGTCAATGAGCTTGAAACATTGCGAGTACTCACAGGTAAGACTTGCAGGGATCCGTCGGACCGTCGCTGTCTTGGAGTGACCCGCGGGATATGTTATGCGGACGGGGCAAACATTCTCCCCAAGTCAATTCAAACTCCGAATAAATATGGTCTGTGCGCACTCCGCAAGGCTCCGTTTATGGGAACTGGTTAGATGCGCACATTTATCAATGCACTCAATTTTGCTCCACTGCTCCTGCACCCTCTTGTTTCAACACCCATATGATTCGTTCCCGCCCGTCCCCCCAGCTCAACTGACCATATCAGATGCCAGTGAGTATTTGTTTACTTGGTTCACCTCAATCACCTTCTCTTGAATGCTCGAGGAGTCCCTTTTGCCACTGACACTCCTGGACCTCCGCATCCCTCAGGTCACCTCTCACACAGTACACTTAGCACTATCCCTGATCAGCACGCCACAAAGCAAGGTATTGCACCTCTTCATCAGTTTGAAGGTGTGTGATTCAACGGCTGGGATGGATTAAAATTTCCTCAACCTCACTGATTCCCGCAGCTGTCTCCGGAATCCATCAGGAAAAAAGCACTTGTCTACATAGCTCTATGTAGCTCCACATAGACGATATTGTGGCCATATACCCATATACAAGGCCCTAATTATGTAGCACCCAAAAGTCTACATAACTCATCATTTACCATTATTTACTACGTAGACACCTGTCACAACTATATATACCCAGGTCACAACTACATAGACCCCCATAGACCCCATGACCATATAGACATTGATCGTATATGGCTTCTTGTATAGTACAATAGCTTCTATAGACATGTATATACATCATAGACCTCAGTTATGACTATAAGAACTACATAGACATTGGAAGTATATGCTTTATTGTATAGTACCATAGCTCCCACAGACATCCATAGACACTATAGACCTCAGACATGGCTATAAAGGCCACATAGACATTGATGGTATATGATTTATTGTATAGTACCATAACTTCCATGGTCATATATGAACACCATAGCAACTCATAGACTTATAATCAAACAGTAATAGTATTCCAAAACATGCATCAATGAATTTTTTCGGAGCCCACAACATCAAGAGCCATGTAATTAACCATCATATAAGTCATCTGACTCTGACTCCTGTGGATTATCTCTGTGTTGCTTCATTGCATTGGTATATGCTGAAGCTGGGATAATGGGGTGAGGATTGTTGGACAGTAGGTTCACACCAGCTGAAATCCTAACATATTCAGGGTTAATAAGGGACAACAAGAATAAAATAATGACCCACGCAGCTCTCCGATATAACTTACGACGAAGCTTATTAAATAAATTGAGCTCCTCGGTTTCTTCTTCATACTTGTGGAGTAAGTTGATATGGGTCTGGTACACTGTGCGATATTCACCACTTCGAAACGTGATGTCCTTTTTGATCCCAGTGAGCCACATGTCAATCCCACACTCAACCTGGCCAAAAAACATAAATTAAGGAGTATATTGAATAATAACAGTAATACTCACCACGGTAAGGGACAAAGCAATGGCAGGTAATGGGATCATGCCATCAGGTCCAAAGGCGAGAGGATATTCGGCACCTTCATCCTGGGTATCCGTAAACCACATGGCATTGATGCTCTTCTGGATGATGGGGTTATGATATAGGCCTTGGTTTTCGACGCGAGTGACTAGGAAATATTAGTAGTTACACATGCTCACGAGGGATCCTTATTTACTTCGTATAAGAAGCATTTCTCGTGCTTCAGTGTCCAGCGAGTTCGCGATTGGCCTTGATGATTTGATGCTTGCGCCTGTCGTCGAAACCATAGGTTGATGCGACTAGTGGTATAATTTTTGCTTTTGCTTCACTTCGGATTTGGGGACCACGTCCTTGGACCTTAAGCCGTGAGAGTTGGATATATAGATGGTATGATAAAGGTGGACCTACCACTCGAAACATGTCGTGGTCCATCACTGTGAAATCGAGGTCCTTGGAATTGAATGCATGCTCCCATGCCCGTTGCGCAAGCTCAAGCTCGTCCTCCCGGAGAGGAAACGCATTCTCCGTGGAAAGAAGGCACCTATAAATCGTGTTAGCCAATGTGAGAACAACTTGCTCCGTCTCCGCGTAATCCGAGACTTTCGGGCGCCCTTTTCGTTTTTTTTTTGCCACGGCCCGAAGCTACCACTTGGTCCGACACATATTTCCGCTTGGTCCTGGTCCGCTCAGGGGATTGGGGGGGTAGGTTATGATTGTCTCCAATATCTGGGGTTGGCGAGTGTTCAAGCCGAGGCGACTGCCACGGATGCGGGGGGAGGTTGTCATCAGGCTGCGGAGATTGTGAGAACCCCGAGGATCGTGAAGGAGACCGTGGAGTTCGTGAAGCTCGCGAAGGCTGCGAGGGGGACCGTAAAGCCGGCTGTGGCTTGGGTACAGCAGGTACCAGGGATTGCGGCAGTGGGGTCCTGGAGGAACGAGGCTGCGGGACTGTTACCGGTGGGTTCTCAGGCGTATGAGACTGCGGCCTGGAGGGGCGCTGTGATGCAGAGCCATCAGGAATACGAGATCCCTGTGTGGAAGAGTGGCGTTGTTGACTTGCATGTGAACCCGAAGCCACCGTCGGTGCGGGTGTTCTGTGGCCGGCTGGCGGGGTAATGCGGAGCGGGCGTTCGGGTTGAGGCGGCACTGGGACTTTGCCTGCACGCACGGCGCGGTTGGCTACTGCCTTTGGCTTGGACATGACAGATCGAGAGGTAAACTAGGTAATGGATTAGATCTAATAGAGAATAGTAGTAGCTTAACACACCTCTGAAGCGCGATCTCTGCGCTCGCCATTACCCTCAGGGATGATCCCAGCGGCATAATCCATGTTGCGTTGGTTGCGTTTCCCCTTCTCAGCCTTTTTCTTCACCACTTTCTCCAAAGCGTCAACTGCATCGGCTTCATCCTGTTCTATGAGTAAAGTTAGTACATCGTACACTCTCTAGTGAATAAGAACTTACGGCGTGCAGCAATCTTTTCCGTTGGGATTATGTTCCTCCCAGAACGTCGAACTTCGGCCATCACTGCAGGTATGTGTCGTTGAGTTGATGGGATAAAAACCATCGAAGAAGGTATTTTGTAGGCCAACGGATGAGGCATGCGGCTTAGACACCCGGGAATCGCCTGCTGTTAGCATGTTTTAGCACAATGCGGTCAGGCAGGTGTTGGTTACACGCACCCGCTTAGTCGACATATGGCTTGAGCACCCGTATTTTTTTTTAGCAGCGTGGTTGAGGGGTGTTAGTTTGACGTATCCACTTGGTCCGGCCACCAATGGGTGTCGTCGTGAGCGAGTCCACGTATCTTCCGTCGGGGCCTGACTCTATACAATAGTTATCCATAAAATGTAATAGATAAATGGTGCTACTTATCAGCAACAGAAAATGCCCCCAGAACGACACCTCACCTGTTTATATTGCCGTCGCCGCTTTTCTACTGAATCAGCAGTCCGACAACACATCGGAAATGCTGGAAGCTGCCGCAACCGATTCGAAGAGATCTTGCGCCAGGGTAGGGCAGGCAGGCAGCAGGTCACATCCAAGAGCGATGGATCCGATATCTCAGATGGTGAGAATCATGACGCGGAGACTAGGGGGGGGATGTACGTCGATCACGAGCCTATCCACCACAGCCCAAGAACAAAGCCTCTGCCGACACTTGAAGAGATTGATATTGATGAACCGCCAACACTTCAGCGGTATATTGAGCCGTTTCCCCGGCCAGTTGCAACTCCAGTGCATACCTCAAAAGAAAAAACAAAGTTTGAGGTACTGCTTGAAAATCAGATACGCGATGGGACGAACCAGTGGGCTCCCTTTGCCAGCCAGGAGGAATGGGGACTTGCGGTATGGCTGATGAAGAACGTAGGCCAGACCTCGACGGATGAATTTCTCAAGCTCCCAGCAGTGAGTGAGCATTCAACGGCACGCGGAAGTTGTTGTTGACGTACCTTTGGTCTCAGACGCGTGATCGAATGAACTTATCATTTCACAACAATCGTTCCTTCCTCAAGCGAGTCGACGCCCTTCCGACTGGGCCTAATTGGGAGTGCGAGATCGTGACGGCGCCGGGGGACCAGTGTGGGGAGGATGGGGAAATCGTCGGGGAAGACATGGAGTTATGGTATCGCGATCCGGTCGAATGCATCAAGGAGCTTCTCAGCAACCCCGCCTTCAAGGATTCAATTTCATATGTACCCGAACGTGTTTATACCTCAAGTGACGGTGATGATCGGATTTACGACGAGATGTGGACAGGCGACTGGTGGTGGGATACGCAGGTATGTGATTCTGGGCTTAACGAACAATCTCACTAATTCATGATTCTAATAGACTAAGCTACCAGATGGCGCGGCCATCGCGCCGCTTATCCTCGCATCGGACAAGACGCAACTATCGCAATTCCAAGGCGACAAGAAGGCGTGGCCTGTGTACCTCACCCTCGGCAACATCTCGAAAGAGATTCGGCGCTGTCCCTCCGCGCATGCCACTGTCCTCCTCGGCTACCTTCCTGTGCCCAAACTCAGCTGCTACTCCGATGCAACACGTTCGCTTGCTGGGTACCGCCTCTTCCACTACTGTATGGGTAAGATCCTCGCATCACTCGTCGAGGCTGGCAAAACCAGTGTCGAGATGGTTTGCGCGGACGGTTTTGTCCGGCTCATCTACCCAATCCTCGCAGCATACGTGGCAGACTACCCTGAACAGTGTCTGGTATCGTGTTGCATGGAGAACCGCTGCCCGCGCTGTACTGTGGATCCCAACGATCGTGGTGATCCTACTCCATCTCCCGATCGCGATGTGCTGTCGACGCTTGAAACCCTCTACGCCCACGAGCACGGTTGCGAGCCCGAAAAATTCACCAACGATGGCATTCGCGCTATTTATGAACCATTCTGGTGCAATCTCCCGCACTGTAACATTTTCGGTTGTTTCACCCCCGACCTCCTTCATCAGCTCCACAAGGGATTTTTCAAGGATCATATCGTCAAGTGGTGCACTTCCCTCATTGGCGAGGACGAGCTCGACGCTCGTTTTAAGGCAATGTCGGGGTACCCAGGCCTGCGACATTTCTCAAAAGGTATCTCGTCCATCTCTCAATGGACGGGCACGGAGCATCGAGAGATGCAACGCGTCTTCCTTGGGGTCATAGCCGGATCCGTGGACCAGGATGTCCTGACCGTCGTGCGGGCGGCGCTCGATTTTATTTATTACGCACAGCTCCAGATGCAAACCTCAACAACACTTGCAGCTCTCAAGGCCTGCCTTGCGATGTTTCACCGCTTCAAAGATATATTTATCAAATACGAGATTCGTAAACACTTCAATATTCCAAAAATTCACGCTCTCCTTCATTACTTCGCGTCCATCCAGGCACTTGGGAGCAACGACGGGTACAATTCCGAATCACCCGAACGGCTCCATATTGACTTCGCCAAGGACGCCTTCCGTGCCAGCAACAAGAAGGACTACCATGAGCAGATGACCTTGTGGCTTCAGCGCCGCGAGGCAATGTGGCAACGTGAAGCGTACATCACATGGCTCAATGCTCAACAACAGGCTGCGGCTGAACAACTCGGTAACACAAGCGACCCCAACGACCCCAACGACCCCAACGACCCCAACGACTCCGATGACTCCGATGACCTAGACGCCAACGACCGAGCCAATGCCTACGACACTTCCGGTACGGCTCTTGTATCATACCGTGTAGCTAAAGCACCACCACTCCGGGGGGTGACCGCCCAACGCTTAATCAAACATTTCGGCGCCACAAAATTTATCCCAGCGTTAACATCCTTCCTCCAGCAACAACAATCCTACCTGCTCCTCCCAAATACGTCCGACCGTTTTGACCTGTACAAACAAATCATCATTACTCTCCCACCCAACACATTTCTTAGCAGTCAGAAAATTTTCAATCGCATCCATACATCACCAGCAGTCCCGCCTCGTGGCCGCAAACAAGGATTGCCAGGTGTCTTCGACACTGCTCTCATCATCGACGATCCAATGGAATATAGATCGCGCAGTGGGCTTGCAGGTAATATTCTTCCTACCCTTTTCTCAATCCTAGTTGCCTGATATCGATTATAGGTCTGCGTGTAGCGCAAGTGCGCGTGATCTTCCTACTGCCACCATACTTCGGCGCATATCCGCATCCACTTGCATATGTGGAATGGTTTACCTCATTAGGCGCTCCAGATCCTCAAACAGGTATGTATGTCATTAACCGTTCCACGCGCCAGCATCAACCAAACGGCGCCGTTATTTCAACCGCCCGTATCGTTCGCAGTTGCCATTTGATGGGGCAGTTTGGTAATACAATCGCTAAGGGATGGACTACTGACAATGTTCTCGAGAGGGCAAAGAATTTTTACTTAAATCCATACATACACGTAGACACGTTTACGACTGTAAACATTAATTGATCACTCAAAGATTCTTTTCCTACGTCACACTTGTGACACATCAGCGTTTGGTCCACTGATCATCATCCTGTCTCGCTTGTGGGTCATATCAAGACCATCATTATCCACGTACGTTTGCTATCCTCGTCGAGGGGAGATCTTCATCGCTCCCTCATCCTTGGCATGCATCCTCTTTGTTTACGAAACGGTACGATTTAGTCCATCTCACAGTTGATTTTCGGACTAATGACCTTCCGTAGCTTGAATTCTCCATGTTTGTCCATCAAATACAACACCCCGAAGACGCCACTATCCCTGTAGCAATACCCACCCCCTAGCCTATCAAGACACCACCAGCCGCCCTAACCACATCACTGCTCACTCGACGACTTTCAGCGGGCGCCCAAACGTTCCCTCTTCCCACAACCGACAACCACTGCCACAACCGCCACAGCCGCTACAACCCCCGCTCCACCCGCCCCAGCCACTCTCCCAGCCACGAACGCGCCACAAGCAGCCACTGACACTCCACAACAAAATCGTGTGGGAAACGTACTAAAAATGAGCAAGCAGAGTAGGGGATACCCGTGCGGAAGGTGCTCTTCTTCTCTCTCTTGTCGCCCCTCGATTTCACGCCTTGTTAGATGTTGGATTTGTATTCTCTCTCAACGGTAGCCGCCGACACTCCACAACAAAATCGTGCGGGAAACGTACTAAGGATGAGCAAGCAGGGTAGGGGATACCCATGCGGAAGGTGCTCTTCTTCTCTCTCTTGTCACCCCTCGTATTTCACGCCTTATTAGATGTTGGACTCGTACTCTCTCTCGACGGTAGCCGCCGACACTCCACAACAAAATCGTGCAGGAAACGTACTAAGGATGAGCAAGCAGGGTAGGGGATACCCGTGCGGAAGGTGCTCTTCTTCTCTCTCTTGTCGCCCCTCGTATTTCACGCCTTGTTAGATGTTGGACTTGTACTCTCTCTTGACGATAGCCGCCGACAGTCCACAACAAAATCGTGCAGGAAACGTACTAAGGATGAGCAAGCAGGGTAGGGGATACCCGTGCGGAAGGTGCTCTGCTTCTCTCTCTTGTTGCCCCTCATATTTCACGCCTTGTTAGATGTTGGATTTCGACGGTGTGCCTCAGTAAACGGTTTTATAGCCTAGCCTGGCACTCCCGAACCGACCACAACTCTGCCATCCCCTGTTTTTGCAAAGAATCGGTGAGCTACATCGGCTTTGCGAACCTCTCAAACTAAGTTCACTAATATAAGCGGTTTCATAGCCCAGCCTGGCACTCCCGAACCGGCCACAACTCTGCCATCCCCTGTTATTTGCGAATAATCGGTGAGCTACATCGGCTTTGCGAACCTCTCAAACCAAGTTCACTAATACCGTCCACATGCGCACCTTCGCACCTGGTAGCACTATGCCTCCTTCAACCCATTCATTCACAAACGAACAAATGAACCTACATATTCACGCGCTCACATACACGCATATCCCGCCCATGATGAATGAAAACCAAACTAACAAGACAACAAACGAATGCGACGGCAGACAACAGGATAACAGACAAGCAGGATAGCGGATAAGCAGGACAGACGGAATGAATGGGATAACGGGTGCGCCTGTCTATAGTGTGCTGTTGTCACTCATGTTGAGGCGCATCCACAGCTCCACCAGCCACGATCAACATTAACGCGGATGTGTTGACGATTCATCACCCACTACCGCGTCTCCATCCACTTTCCCTGTCCACTCACAGCTCGACCCGCGCCCACTTCCCTCACTCCAGTGCGTCCGAGAATACCCTGCTGCTTCAGCTGTGGAGCTGCATGATCATCGCGTGTGTCACCACCAGGGCAAGACCAGGGAAGGCGAACAATATGAAAGTGACATGGCGCCGTCGCGCGCGCCACCTGTGGGAAGACCAGGACACCACCGTGCCGGTGATAGCCATCTGAAAACGGGACGGCATAGTGCCGGGGAGGTACAATACTCAAGTACCCCATTGAGTAAGTACCCCATTATCACCCTCTATGTTTACAGGGTGGGATGGCTCGCTCCCGGCTCATACTCTCCTCCACCCTCGCGATTGCACTCGCCGTGTCAATTTGACGCGTGCAGTGGTATCGCGAGGCTAAATGGGGGGTGTGAGCGGTAGCTTATGCAGCCACCACTGGATTCTCATCCCTGCATTGCACTCGCCACATCGGCCGTGTGTTGTGATGGGAATGAGGGGAATAAACTACAGCTTACGCAGCCAGCATGGGAATTCACGAAGATTG
This sequence comes from Infundibulicybe gibba, assembly GCA_015501065.1. Classification (NCBI taxonomy): domain Eukaryota; kingdom Fungi; phylum Basidiomycota; class Agaricomycetes; order Agaricales; family Omphalinaceae; genus Infundibulicybe; species Infundibulicybe gibba. The sequence goes on from JADNYI010000068.1 coordinate 81,471, forward strand.
CGGTGAACCCGTGTGATATTATTGCACGTCTATGGTTGTCTGATAGACCTGGGCATGGACTACATAGATCTACGTAGATCTATGTGGTGTATATACAGACTTCTGTGGACATACAGGGTGTATATGGGTGTACATATAGATGTATGTAGACATACAGGGTGTATACAGGTGTACATATAGACATATGTAGACATACAGGGTGTCTACAGGTGTATATATAGATGTATGTAGACATACAGAGTGTCTACAGGTGTATATATAGACGTATGTAGACATACAGGGTGTATATATAGACCTATATAGACATGTGGCATGTCTATATAGGTCTATGAGGTCTATGGAGGTCTATGGGGTATATGTGTGCATGTCACATGTCTACATACAACTATATAGACTTTGTATGACTACATAATTAACCGGAGATCTATGAGTGTTTTGCCTTTTTCCTGATGTCTTGGTCACATGTACGGCGCGCGCCGCATGCGAGGGCGCAGTGCCTGTTCTCTTGGGGTAAGCGATGCATGGCGCTGTTTGGTCAGCTTCCGGTGAATTTCTTGCCATGCTATCATGTAGGCTCAGCGCACTGTGCAGGTAAGGTGAAGGGGATAACTATACCATGTGTGATGGTGGTGAAGATTTCCGACTCGTGTTTGGATGTATCAGATAGATTTAGAGTAGCCAACAACTTTATATTATTTGCTCAAATTTTGAACGGAATGTAGGGATGATTTAGGAGTGAATAAATGTAAGATTGCGAGCACTACCTAGTTCTATACCGCTCTACTGCTGCTAGTGAGGAACTATAGAGCGCTCCGGAGAACTCCTTAGATCATACTGATGACTCCTGAGCACTACAAACAGATAGACCCTTACTATGGCACTATGGCACTATAATGCGCTACAGAGTACTCCCTAGCTCTCCCTAGGTACCAGCTGGTTTGCTGATGCACGCTACGCCCTCGAATGAAGAGCAGGAATTAGTACAGAATCCCATTTTAGAGATCATTCTGCAGCACGTCACGCTAGCACCCGAAGATCTGCCTTCTTCAGCGCCAGTAGCACCCCAGGGCGTCGTGCCACCATTTCTAGCCGAATCATCGCCCGTACTAGCGGAAGTACATCCCTTAGATCACGTCTCGCATTCCTCGGCTTCGTTTCCGTGCTTACAGGCTACAAGAATGCAAACATTGGGACTGTCAGCGCCTCAGAGTGCCCAGTCACCTGTTGCTGATTTTCCGGGTCCGTTATCATGCCAGGACGCTAGAGAAGCGTCAGGACAACGTTTGGGTACGTCTCTCTCATCGCTAGGCTCGCTCCCTTGCTCGCAGGTACAGGAAAAAGCGCCCAGAGTTGCCCAAAGCGTCCAGATGCTCTCCCATCGTGTTCCCTATCCGTATTTGCCCCAGGACATACCAGCGCTTGTAGAACGTCAGCAGAGACCTTCTCAAACGTCCCCAGGACAACCGCTTAGCTTAGATAGCCCGGTAAACGCGTCGGAAGCGTCCAAATCGTCCAGTGCATCGCCCCATGCTCCCGCATCGCTCGTGCCTCCGGACATGTCGCAAACACAGCAAAAGGATCATACAGACATAGGGAAACAGACTTTAAACTCACGGCCTAACATTCTAAGCCAGGGAACAACGCTAGAAGCACCTAAATCACCCAAAGTCCCATCCCAGAGCTCCGCCGCTCTGCACCTCTCTCGCGCATCGCTAGCATCTCCAGGAGATCCCCTTAGTTCTATAGATTCGTTCTGCAACTCACCGCTTGCCCTGAAAAGTCCGGAAAACGCATCTGAAGCGCTCAAACCGCCCAAAACATCATACCATGTTTCAGCGCCATCCGCTCAGTCTCTAGCATCGCAAACGCAACCGGAGGAACGTCTCCGTGATATAGAACAGTCACAGAATGCACCGTCTTGCCTATGTAGTCCGGAAAAAGCGGGAAAGTCGTCTAAGTCGTCCAGAGTAGCCACCTCATCCCCTGCTCAACCGACTCGTTCCTCACCACTACGGACATCATCAACGGACCGTTCTAGTGTTTCAGGGCATCCCCAGACATCGCTAACGCTAACTCCGCCCGCGGAAAACGTGCCAAAGTCTTACATGTCCAGACAGCCAGCCTGAGTTTCCACCGTTTCCCCGCCGTTCCTCGCGCTGCAAAAGCGATTAGAGACCATTCAGGACACTTCCGCAGTGCCCCACAAGCCGTTGCTTAGCCCGCAGATACCGGAGAAACCAGTTAGATTGTAGCGCCCCTCCGTCGCCACTAGCAGCGCAAGCACAAGCATCACAAGCATTAGCATCTAGAAAATGCCTCGCTTACTATATTTCGCCGCCCACGGAAATGCCCTCGTCCAACAGTTCGCTAATGGTTCAAGCATCAGCAGCGTTATCACCAGAAACGGCCCACGGATTGCGCCAGGTTTTGCAGCAGGTAGCACAGACACTCCGAGAAGCGCACAGCACTGCTGTGCGCTTCTCGGAGTGTCTGTGCTACCTTGCTCATCTCGCTCCAACTTGAAGGCTTAGCACAGCCATCAATTTTTCCGGATTCAGATATAGGTAGTGTTGTCCATGAGATCTCTGTTACGTCCTGCTAACGCAAGTCGATGAGTCGACGGTAAAGACTCAAGGCACTTAGCAAGGTCTGAGTTGCCTTCTGGGTCAGGAGGCTAGTAGAGGGGGGAACTGATAAACGATTAAACGTAGCGAATACAAGAGTATGTAGCTACGTTTATATAGAGTGTATGTAGTTCTATGACTACGCAGTAATGACAAGGTCCGTGAGTATAGTAAGACATATGGAGGATGATGACTGGTAATAGAAGCGAGCTGACTGAGCAGCTGAGTAAGAACAGAAGATAACAAAGATAGAATGGTGACCATGCGGTCGAGAAGTAGATAAGGGATCGCATGATGTATCATCTGATGATGGAGCATGTGGATGGTGTCAGATGATGATGGAGGAAGTAGAAGCGTCTATGAAAGATGGGATCAGTCAAGTGACTGATGTATGATGAATGAGAAGCAATGGATCGTAACAATCTCGCAGGTATATCGGGTCCTCCATACGCCCCATCCGTCGGACAGATTTCATGTTTGCCACCTCGCACTTCCATGCGCCCGCCCTCATCATCTCTGTCACCCACACTAGTGCCCCCGAAATCAGCCCCAGTATCATTCCACACTGGCAGCTCGCAGTCTGCATCTCATTACACATCCTTGTAAAGTCCGCGCCCACACCGCTAGCGAAACTAAGCAACCCCAGCCACGGAAAACCTAATGCTTGAGAGGTCCTGCGGACTCGGACCTGCCGCGCTTGCGACGGCCCTCTTCCACAAGTACTATCTCTGCTCGTGCCGAGATGCGACAGTCTACGAACAACACCGTTACTATGCTCAATGATGTTTCTGCTGCTGATTAGATTCTAGGGGCATGAATGCTGTGTGTCTGGGGTGCGGGTTGTGTTTGGAAACAGGCGTTTATGGGTCTGTTACATCCATGTGTACTGCACAGGACCTGCAACTTATAGCAGGGGGCTCAGCGCTTAGTGCTCACGGCCCCGGAACCTATTCTAGCGCATCACATAAAGACACTGTATAGACACGTTGTGTAAGTAATGAACAACCTATAATATCATCCTACGTGTTTGTAGTGTTCAGCGTGAGCCTATCCATCTGTAGCGACTGCCGCCTAATGACCAACTAATAACCTTGCGGGACCCCTGGCAACAGAATAGAAGCTGTTGCCAAATATTACCAAACCACCATGGAAACGTGAGCTCGCCCGGGCCGCTTTGTGTTTTCAACTTTCCAGCGTGGAGAATCTACCCGCCGAAATCATGCAAATAATATTCCTTGAAATATGTTCGCCACAAACAACGTTCCCACTCCGCGGAGATGAGCCCAGGTTCTTGATCACTCGTGTCTGCTCCCGATGGCGCGCGATTGCCCTCTCCACATCTGCCCTCTGGGCCAACTTATGCATCCATCCATCCCTGCGCTGTCAACCACCGTATGTTAGCACCCTCCGCGCCTGGATTTCCAGGGCTGCTCAGTCCACATTATCGCTCGACTTCCAAACCCCGAACACCTACTTTGACACGTCTCCCACGATTGCTGATTTCCTCTTCGCCAGTACACATCGCTGCTCGTTCCTTGAATTCCATACCAGTACACCAGTAATGTACCGGCTACTAATGCTTCCTCCTCAGTCGTTGCGCTCTCTCCAGAGTTTAACAATCTCTGCTGGAGATAGGACCCTGGTGACCGACCCAACCCCCTCCGCTACTGCATTTGAACCATGCCCCCAACTCCACACATTTTCATTAACAACCTGTCCACGCCATAATGATCGCCACCCGGAGAACTTGAGAATTGCGAATTTCAATGTACCTTGGCACCAATTAACCACACTACGGTTGGACTCGCCCTCAATCCCCGCAGATGAATGCCTCGGCATTATCCGCAGGTGTACCGCTCTCCAACAATGCAATATCGGATGCCTGCCCTCCATCGACAACCTTACTCGAGATAGGATAATGAAGTTCTCTTACCCTCCAACCACTCTACCATCTCTCCGTACACTTTGCATTGGGTTTGATGATTGGGAGCCTGGTGGCGACTATCACGCTTTTTTCCGGGCACTTCACCTTCCTCACCTTCGAAAATTCCAGCTACGCGACTCCCCAAATCCCTTGCCCTGGTCATTGTTAATATTCCGATCAGTCTTGGGCGATACGATCCAAGAGCTCGATTTATCCAGATTATCGCTCCCTGAGAGCCTGCCTGAGATGCTGGCCTTGGTACCCAATCTCGAAATTCTTTGGCTCGGTGATGATTTTCACGAGCATCCAGAGATAATGCATGCTCTTGGTGAGGGCACTATTGCCCCGCGCCTCATAACATTATTCTTCGATTTTGTGCAAAACTTACAATTCCTTCTTGACATACTCGAAGCGAGGGCGGCAGCTGCACGTGCCGACGTCAATATTACCGCCTTCATCGATGTAACGGTTCTCCATCTAGGCGATGCAGGTATCAATCCCTCAGACGAAGCCCGCCTGATGTCGTTGGCAGAGACTGGGACGAAAACCCAGTTGGGTTGAGCGTGGTATACTCGAGCATTACAGGCATTTAGGCTATAACTACCGTGCAAAATGATGTAAAGATTATCTGGATAGGCGAGCTCAATGTTACGTGTTTACAGAAAACATGACGACCGCGCCCCACTATCCGTCTGATGTAATCCTAAATTCAGTAATCCGGAATGAATATAGCGAGACCCGGACGCCTCCTGCATCGCCAAATATTGACAAAGATAAAATATCATGCCTGATCGAGGCATTCACTTTTTGCGTTCTCCCTAGTTCCAACTTCGCATCATGATAGACCTGCCTCCTGAAATCATCGAAATGGTATTCCCCAAACTCTGCTCATCGAGAACCGTATTTTCCGCTGCGGGCGATCCCAGACTCCTGGTGACCCGGGTCTGTTCTCAATGGTGCGCAATCCCTCGGACAAAGCCCGCATGGCGGAGTTGACGGATGAACGTAACAGATTTTTGCCTATTATAGGCATTCAGGCTCAGGCCACCACGCAAAACACTATGAAGCTTGTATGGATAGGCGAGCCCAATTCCGCATACAGAGACGTGCGAGCTCCTCGTGGCTGCCTACCATCATTTAGAATTCATTGACTTGGAAGTTCGAACCAACGTTGGAGTCAGGTCTGGCAAAGGCAGCTCCTATGTTACCAAATACTGCCAAAGATACAAGATTGTATATCATCCCGGCAGTCGAGGTCGAGGTACTCATTTTCCCGAGTTCCAACTTCGCATTGTAATGAACCTGCCTCCAGAAATCATCGAGAAAATATTCCTCGAGCTTTGCTCGTCAAAAAATGTGTTCCGACTGCAGGACGATCCCAGACTCCTGGTGACCTGGGTCTGCTCCCGATGGCGCGCAATCGCTCTCGCCATGCCAAACCTGTGGGCCAACATTCGTATTCCTCTCAATTCCCTCCCACCACACAATTACATCCGCGCATGGGTCTCCCGATCTGCCCAATCCCCACTATCAGTGGGGTTCCACGGCCTAGCCCGCCACAACATGTCCTCCGCCAACATGTTTGACCACATTGTCCCCGCTATTCAGCGCTGCGTTTCCTTGAAGCTTTGCCTCGATGAGGCAACACTCAATCGGCTGTTTACTCTTCCTCCCGGCTCCTTGTGCGCTCTCCAGAATATATCAATCAGCCCTGCCCCCAACCAGTATGGCGACGTCGCCAAATTTCATCCATACTACCGCGTCACCGCATTCCAGCAGTGCCCACAGCTCCGCCAAGTGTCATTTGCATTCGCGGCCCGCGCTGTGGATCTCGCGGCCTTCAATCTCCCCTGGCATCAGCTGACCCAGCTGAATATAAGCTCGTGTTTACTCCACGAATATGAGTGCCTCAAGGTCTTGCGCCAGTGCACTGCACTCGAAGAATGTCACATCTCTACCTTCCCACCCTGCTTAGTGATTTACACCGATTACAAGCGCTCTCCACTCGCCCAATCGTGGTGCCGTCCCTCCACACGCTACACCTCAGACTCAATGATCCAGCAGGCTACAGCATCCACTTCGTCCACGCGCTCCATCTCCCATGCCTCCGCAGCTTCCGCTCCCTATCACTAGTGTCCCGCGTGCGGTCGAAATTCGAGCCGCTCCTATCTGAGACAATGCGCCATCTCGATCTCGCGCGGGCCACAGAGGATCTTCCTGCTGCGCTCGAACTCGTGCCCAACCTTGAGACGCTTAAGCTCCGGGACGATAGGCTGACTAACCTGGAAGTGCTCTGGGCACTTGGTCGTGGCGCCGCCCCGTGCCTCGAGACTCTCTGGCTCAGCGCAGTGCAACCGCACTACCTATTCGATATGCTCGAGGCACGGTTGGTCGCTGCGCGCGCCGATAGCGGCATAGCTATACCTAATGTTTCTGCTGCTGACTTGAGTGTTGGGGACATGAACACTGCGCGGCTTGCGGCGCTGAGGGCGGCTGGGGTGCAGGTTGTATTCAGAAACCGGTCGTTTTAATTCCATGTACATAGGAATCTCTTTTAACACCGTACCCGCTGCCGATATCGATATCGACATAATTTTTGAACCCGGGAGGACCGGGCGAGGACCTCATTCGCTCTCTTGTGTGTTGCCAAATATTGCCAAATATAAAATATCCCTTACCCCCAAGCCTCCATCATGATGGACCTGCCTCCTGAAATCATCGAGACGATATTCCTCAAACTCTGCCATCAAAAACCACGTTCCCGCTGCGAGGCGATCCCAGACTCTTGGTGACCCAAGTTTGTTCCCGATGGCGTGCCATCGCGCTCGCTATGCCCAGCTTGTGGGCCAGTGTCCGCATTCCTTCTAGTTTTCCTCCGCCATATGACCACTTTCGCACTTGGATCTCCCGATCAGCTCAATTTCCATTATCAGTGGGATTCTACGGCTCAATCCACCCCACTATATTCACCGCCAACATATTCGACCTCATCGTCCCCGTTATTCAACGCTGCGTGTCCCTGAGGCTCTTCCTCGACGAGCCAACACTCAAGCGGCTGCTCGCCCTTCCTCCCGGCTCATTGTGCAATCTCCAAGGTATATCGATCAACATTGCCCCTACGGGGTATGACGCGATCCACTTTCTTCCACATCGTGTTACCGCATTCCAACAGTGCCCACAACTCGCCAGGTGTCATTTGCACTCGTGTGCCGCATGGATCTTACAGTCCTCGATCTACCATGGCCCAGTTAACCCAGCTGAGCATGGGCTCATGCCTGCTCCGTGAATATGAGTGCCTCGAGGTCCTGCGCCAGTGCACTGCGCTCCGAGAATGCAAGATCTTTACTTATTCCCCTTCGCTTAGTGACCTGCACCAATCCAGGCGCTCTCCGCCCATCCGATCGTGGTGCCGTTCCTCCACACCCTCCACCTCAGCCTCGGTAATCCAGCAGAATACAGCATCCACTTCATCCGTGCGCTCCGCCTCCCGCGCCTTCGCAACTTTCGCTTCTCATTACCAATTCTCTGTATACTCCCGACACTCCAGCCACTCCTATCTGAGACGATACGTCATCTCGATGTCGAGTGGACCACCGCGGATCTTCCTGCCGCGCTCGAGCTCGTGCCCAGCCTCGAGGTGCTCAAGCTCCAGGGCACCGTGCACCCAGAGGTGCTCCGCGCGCTCGGCGACGGCTCCGTCGTCCCGCGCCTCGTGGCTCTCAAGCTCGGCGAGGTAGATTCGCGCGACCTTTTCAATATGCTTGAGACACGGGCGGCTGCCGCGCGTGTTGGCAGTGGTGTCGCTATGTTTAATGATGTTTTTGCCGTTGACTCGGGTCATGGGGACGTGGACACTGCGCGGCTTGCGGCGCTGCGGGCAGCAGGATTGCAGCTTGTATTCAAGAACCGGTATCTGTAGGGTTACTATATCCGCATGTGCTGTATAGAACTCGCGACGGCTGCCTGGCGAACTTGTTAAGCTCAATTTCGTTGTAGTGAGTCGAGCATTGTAATCCCGCGCGTTGGATAGCACCAACCAATATATCTCCGCCACGAATTAGTACTGATATAAGTATATGGGCGGTCTTATACCATACCTGATTGAGGTACTCGCTTTCAAAATTCATCCTCCCCGAAATCATTGGGAAGATATTTTCGAGCTTTGCTCGTCAAAAACCGCGTTCCGACTACAGGGCGATCCCAGGCTTCTGGTGACCCGAGCCTTCTCCCAATAGCGCAACCGCCCTCGCCATGTCTAACCCATAGACTACATCCATACTCCTCTTGATTTCCCTCCACTCCACGACTACATCCGTTTGAGAATATCCTGATCCCCGACCGGAATGCTTACATTTTCATAGTTATAGCCTCTCGAGCGTGGGCTCTAGCCACGGGAAGTGTTAGGATTGTGGGGAGAATTTATCAATATACATTCAATGCACATGAGCGTAGCAGCAATCATCAGAGTGGCTGGCGAAACTTGCCTGTCCCATAGGCTCGTGACCATCCCTTCAAACGATTCTACAATCCTACGGATGTGCACGAACTTGAACGTGCTCTCTTCGTTAGATGGTGAAGCTGACTTTCAATCACTGGGTCATTTCTTATGATCGAGAAAAACCATTTTGAGCTTTCCCGATTAGTGAAATCTGCAATCCTAAGCTATTGTAAGATCCCGATGGTGGAATGAGTGGCGCACGACGCGTACTGGACGTGCACAATTCTGGACAGGCCCCTCTAACGAGGGTTGTTCATCCCGAACTGCTTGAAACCTCTTAGAGGGGACAATCACAGGCCTACCGGTCCCACACAAGCGCAAATAAGTTGCATAATGTCACGGCGATTGAGAACTTTGAAGGACCTTTTCAGGCAACTTGAAAGTGATTGCAAGTATACCGTAACTAATCAACTTACTCATTTTACCCTCCCAGATTCTTATCATGATGAATCTGCCCCCCGAAATCATCCAGACAATATTCCTCGAGCTCTGTTTGCCAGAAACCATATCTCTGTTGCGGGAAGATCCCAGGCTCTTGGTGACTCAGGTCTGCTCCCAATGGCGTGCCATCGCGATCAGTATGCACACTCTATGGGCCAACATCCGCATTCCTACCCATTTACCTCTACCACACGACCAGGTCCGCACATGGATCTCTAGATCCGCCCAGTCCCCGTTATCAGTGGAGTTCTATGGCCCATTCGACTACCATACCCCCCCTTCCGACATTCTTGAGGTCATCATCTCCGCCATTTGGCGCTGCGCGTCTCTGAAGCTCTGCGTCGAGGAATTGGCACTCGAGCGGCTGCTCACCCTCCCTTCCGGCACGTTGCGCAATCTTCGACATCTATCTATCAAATATACCCCCAGCCATCGTCATAGACTCATTCTCCCACGCACCACTACGTTCCAGCAGTGCCCGCAGCTCCGCCGCATGACGCTTGCAAGAGAGGGCGGGGGTATTGATCCTGCAGGCTTCAATCTGCCGTGGCAACAGCTGACCCATCTAGACATGGGCTCATACTTGCTCTATGACTATGAGTGCCTCAATATCTTGCACCAATGTACTGCACTCCAGGAATGCAGCGGCTTCACTTTACCTTCACGTGATCTACAGAGGGTCCGAGCGTTCTCCACCCGCCCACTGATCGTGCTGCCGTCCCTCCACACCCTCCGCCTCGCCCTCGGCGACATAGAAGACCACAGCATCTACTTTTTCCGCGCGCTCCGCCTTCCTCTCCTCCACAGCCTCCGCATCTTGAGGTCATTACCCCATGAGATGCTGCCGATGTTCCAGCACCTCCTATCCGAGACCATACGTCATCTTGACCTCGCGTGGGCCACTGCGGATCTGCCCGCCGCGCTCGGGCTTGTGCCCAATCTCGAGACGCTCAAGCTCTATGACACTCGCTTGAAAGTGCTCCGCGCGCTCGGTGGTGGCACCGTCGTCCCCCGCCTCATTACCCTCGAGCTCAATGACGAGGTAGATTCGCGTGACCTGTTCGACATGCTCGAGGCACGGGCGGCTGCCGCACGCGCTGACAGCGGTGTCACTATGTTCAATCATGTTTCCGCCATTTATTCGGGTCATCGGGGCGTGGATACTGCGCGGCTCGCGGCATTGAGGGCGGCTGGAGTGCAGCTAGTACTTATCAAAGGTTATGAGACACCGTCGTCGTATAGAACTTGAGAGGGCTCTAGCTGCTCATCCGCCGGACCGCTTGGCCAAAAATTCTCATTTAAATTATGACATGACGTATTTCCCAAGTTCCTCCAAAAAAACTGGGCTGTTAGGAGTACCTTTTTTCATAAGGCTCATACAAGACCCCGCAGTTGGAATGTGCCGTCGATGGTGGTGTGCGCTCGTAGGACGGGCACTGTGATGTGAGCCATACAAAAACAACATTGAGCAGTGTAAATCACTCTAAATCACTTCAAGCGTAGTTTTAAATTACTTGAAGATTTTTATTCGCTTTATCATGATGCAGGTTCCGTGTTCGTGACTGTTGCACTCGAACTGCCCCCAGGATAGGCCTCAATCCGTGTCCCCGCGGAGCGCTCCCAACACCAGTTCGCAGATTGGCACTGCGTGCAGCAGGTCTTGCTCCACTGGACAGTGGAAATAACAAACGACGACGACGGCGAGTATTCAGCCTGCTACATGACGGACAATTGTGTACTTGAAGCGGCAAATGACAGGATGCCGATACGCCCATCCAGCCTCACTGCATGCACTCCCAGTTGCGTATCATGCGCTTGCACAATCATCACAACCTCCTCCGGGAAGGTGAATCCATGGTATATACTACTAAGCCTTACATCCATTCACAAAAGAGAGCTGGGGACTATATTGATGTGCTCGTATTGTGTAGTTTCTTCCTCTTGTAAGAGAGTACGGTCTGCCCATCTGCCCACACGCCCGTCACACCCGCCTCATCCCACTATGCACTTATCCCAATCCGCCCACGTCACGTCCATCCCCTCTCGCAAATAAGAGAGGACGAACGAAGGACAGTTGCGAATGGGCTCATGACGGATGAGTCACGATGATAACAAACTACACATGAAAATGTAAGGATGTAAGTACACAGTGCTCGTACTACTTGCATTATTGCATATGCATCTGCCAACTCCCATTCTCCCGCGCAGGAGGTTCGTTTACCCTCCAATACCCTCGCGGCGTCGTTTGCCACATCATTCGATATGTGCAATGACGCTGCGAGGCAAAAGGGGAGCGCTAGCCGCAGTCTTTACAGATACTGTAACAAAGCCAGAGAACTCACTCGCCGATAGCATTTGTTTTATTCCACTGTTATATCTAATAAATAACCCTTAATTACATTCAAAATTGTATTTTCATTGCTCTCTGGGATTCCACCCCCACGGAACATTGATGCAATTGCTGGAGCATTGCCCCAGTGTGCATTGCGAATGAAGTTGTTGGCGAAACTGAGCGGGCTGACATGGTATATATAGCTCATGTTTGGCACTGTTACAGCGGGTGGTGGGGCGGTGTTTCCAACACCGGAACGTTCTCAACTTCTCATGAGTACATTCTCCCAACTCCCATCATGATAGATCTGCCTCCCGAAATCATCGAGATAATATTCCTCACGCTCTGCTCGCCAAAAACCATATTCCCGCTGCGAGGCGATCCTAGGCTCCTAGTGACCCATGTTTGTTCTCAATGGCGCGCCATTGCGCTCGCTACGCCTAGTTTATGGGCCAACATCCACATTCCTCTCAACTTCCCTCCACCATATGACCATGTTCGCACTTGGATCTCCCGATCCGCCCAATCCCCATTATCAGTGGGGTCCTACGGCCCAACCCACCACAGCACACCCACCGCCGACATATTTGACCTCATCATCCCCGTTATTCAACGCTGCGTTTCCCTGAGGCTCTTTCTCGACAGGCTAACATTCAAGCGGCTACTCGCCCTTCCTCCTGGTTCGCTGTATACTCTCCAAGGTATATCAATCAACCTTGCCCATACTGGACGGTATGGCATGATCCACTTTCTTCCACACCGTGTTACAGCACTCGAAAGGTCGCCTTCGGCGACAACACCTTGCTTTTTTTAAGGTTTCATTAACCGGTGTCATTAATACACCCACACCACCCGCAAACTAATACACCCTGACCCCCGAAACGCTGGTGATGACCTGAACCCCCCACCGTTTGATTATCTGTTCCCAATACTTAACTGATGCACGCATCTCGCACCACCGTAGAATCAAATGATCCACTGTGGGCAATCACTACTGACGATTGGCGGTCCGCGTGGGTTACCTAGGGCACCGGATCATGTATGTCATGTACTGGCAGGTAGCAAAGATATTAACGCAGCCATTTCATCAACCAAACGACCACCATTTGAAAAATTTGAAATATAAGTTTGCTCGCAACAATCTGCAAAAGATTACCCTGCGACACCCGCTCATTAGCAGGTACCCCTAACCTTTACCCCGTATATCAATGTGGCCTAAAGAAATGCACACATCGTCATCATGCTCCCACCTGAGCTATTGTTGGAAGTTGCTACCATGTGCGACCTTGCTACACTTTCACGACTCGGCTTGCTGAATTGGCAGTGCCACACAATCATGCTCATCGTACTTCGCTCACGCCAACATCATATACTATCATTTCACCTTGTGGAAGACGCTATTCCCCAGTTTATCACACTACTGCACCAATCACGCGCCGCCGTATTTGGATCATGCGCTTGGCTCATGACAGATATCCAAGCGTCGTGGATTCCCAACGATTTAAACGTGATCACCCCTCGACACAGTGTCCCTGCGTGGTACAGTCTCCTGGTAACAGCAGGGTATGACGCCATGCCTTCAATGGTATCCATGGAAATGAAGGGGGTTGTTCGCTCCCACCACCGTTTTAACCTTGGTGACCAGAAGGTGGTGACGGTGTCGGAAAGCATTGACAGTCAAGCCGAAACAATAGCACGCGAGGCCCCATGCACGTCAGAGGCCAATATCTTGACTGCGAATCGTCTGACGTGCCCATACCCCCGACTGGCCTTGGAAAAACGTGCTATTTACTGCGACGACCTTCCGACTCTGGAAACTGCAATCAAGCTAGACTGCAGGCAGATCACGCTAGGCTACGATGACGCAGGTGATATATTACAGAGTCAAACACCATGTAAAATAAGCTGGTAGTTACTGATCAGTTGTAGATACATAAGGTGTCATCGGCAAACTAAATCAACATGTCTTTCCTGCATAGGATCGTTTACCATCATTACAACTTGATTTATTTAGACCTACCATTTGGCTGCTGATTCAATATCCAGACGCGCGAGCCGGAGGTCCTCAGCGCGAAGATCCTCTGATGGATGAGTTGTGAAAAGCTTGTTATCAAATTCCCGGAGCAGCCTGACACCATCACGCCCCCGAGCCCGGGATAGGGCAACATAGGCATTGAAAGGGGACAGTTCCCCTGTGGGAGGCTTCGCCAAGTCAACGATGACACGCTCCAATGTTTGCCCTTGAGATTTATAGTCGGTGAATGCGTAAGCTGGGGTCAATGTGAATTGGCGCCTTCTTATAGCATGGCGTTTTTTGTCGGGTGTTTCAACTGTAAATGAAGCCGCAGTGGGTACGATCGGGAGCAAGCCATGTTCAAGACCAGCAAAGGTCTCAGTGACCACGGTGTCGGGTTTGAATAATACCAGGGCAGGGGGAAATTGCAGAAGGTGCAAACCGTTTTCATCCGAGCCAGGAAGAGGCTGAGGCTCGCGAGGGTCGAGAAAAATGCGAACCACCGTCCCACGTGTACCGTTAGCCAGATCTGCCTCTGTAGCAATATTCAGAATAACCATTGCGCGCATACCCACGGCCAACTCAACCCTCTCATTCAATTTCCCCGTCTTCCCACCGCTAAGACCCACGATAGTCTTCTTGATATAGTTATTGATGGGGTCTCCCGTTGACCGTATTGTATCCTCAGCCGTAGAGCAGTATCTCCTGTTTCCGGATGAGCAGCAGTGCCTAATGAGCGCAGCAACATTCCACGCATTGCGCACGCAATGTCTTGTTGTTACCAGAATTGCCGTAGACCATGGGTCAGTACCAAAATTAGGTACGTCGCATGAGGGATTTGTTAAGACAAGACCATGAAGCGTTTCCAAATCCTGCTCAGTGCATTCCCCTACAGAGCGATCGTCCAGATAGGTAAACGGGCCTCCTTGATAAATATCTGCAACTTACCTATGCGGAGGCGGTCCAGGGTACTCTTCCAGGAAAGGTCTGATATCCGCTTTTGTTCCTTGAGAATCACCACCGTATCAAATTGCTTATAGATCCCCCTGCCAGCCAATGCTTGAGGGGTGTCGCTTGGTTTTACACAATACAGCGCCCCCGTACTGTATCCAACTGGTGGGAACTGGTGAAAATCACCGAAGCAGATCACACTCATACCACCAAAGGCCATATCAGCGTTCCCCTGACCTTCGGCCACCAGTACACCCGTGATAATTTCTGAAGCGCATGCGAGCAGGTCCTTCGACATCATCGAGAACTCATCTATTACCAGGGTTGTGACCCCACGGATGTTGTGTAGTCGCTTATCCTGCGTACGTTTCGAGCTCCTTGTGCGATCTGAACCAGGGCGAGAGATAACGGGGATCCCCGCAAATGAGTGCAGGGTTTGCCCACCAATAAGGCTGGCGGCAATCCCAGATGTTGCGGTTTTTGCCAGTTGGGGAATTATACCCAATTTACGGAACGTTTCAGTAATCGCCCTAATCAATAATGACTTCCCTGTCCCCCCTTGCCCCAATACCAGCATTAGCAGCTGCGAGTCGCGTTTCCCCTTTAGACAGTTGTGGGTGCTTCGTTCAATTATATCATGAGCGCGTTTTTGCTCCCGATTGAGCATTTTTTCCCATGAGTCGTCATAAGCATTTTCGCTTGCAGTATCCATCCCAATGTCAACAACAACAGCTTCTGTTTGAACCGTTGCGTCACCGGCTGGTGCACATGTAACCCCCGCTGATGGGCCATCTGAAATCAATTCGACCGGGATGCGGGTTGCCTTTTTGAGTTGAGTTGCCCAGGCGTCGTAAGTGGGGATGTCACAATGTTGTGCCAATGTCAAGTGTGGGTGATAACTCGACTGGGGCAATGAGGACAAGAAGAAGCCTACGTCAGTAGCAATTGATAGGGCAGCCCTTCCGAACAGGAAATCGCGGACTTGGATGGCATTCTCGCGAGCCCCGTCAATATCAGCGTCGGTGACATGAAGAACCCCATTGTCCTCGCATGAGTCGGGTGCGGCCTCATCGGTCAAATCAATATCGCCATACTGTTGAATATCCCCCAGCTCATCAACCACGTGGGCATCATTTTGCGCCCCATCTGAGCACTCGTGGAAGTATTGCATATTGGTGATCATGCGCCTCGTTGATTCACATGTCGTCCCATAAAAAACGATGAATGCATTATCGAAAGTTTCATCGGCACCCTTCAGCTCTTGCAGCGATCTCCATGGCTTGAATAACAGTAACATCAGAGCACAGTATAGCTCCCGGACATCAGGAT
Organism: Infundibulicybe gibba; assembly: GCA_015501065.1. Classification (NCBI taxonomy): domain Eukaryota; kingdom Fungi; phylum Basidiomycota; class Agaricomycetes; order Agaricales; family Omphalinaceae; genus Infundibulicybe; species Infundibulicybe gibba. The sequence continues at coordinate 97,584 of JADNYI010000068.1, forward strand.
TATCGTTCCGCGGAATCCATTGACCGATAATATGTGGCAATGTTTCATGGTTCGCCTGTCTGATAATCCTACAGCGCTTTGGCTTATATGTGTTTGGCTGGTAAGGAACACGCTCGCTGAGCATAGTCCCCTTTTTCCTCCCACATCGGCTTGCCACTGGAACCGTCTGGTTGACAATTGTGTCATCGTCCACCATCGCAGGATCCAGGTTATCCGGGGCAGATCCCTCATATGTGTTGATACAGAAATCGAAAAAACAGCTAGACATCAGGCCCATCCCGCGATTCGCGTAATCCTGCAGCTGGTCACGCAAATGAACAACACCATCGAGGAACTCGATGGTGACCATGTTTTCCTATTAATCAGATTTCAACCAACCGCATCGCATCATGGAACACACCGAATCCGCTTCATCCTCATCACCCAGCTGCCCAGGGATATCATCCAAACGTGTTTCACCCGATTTGATGGCCTCCAGTTGACGACTAAAAGTCAGGATGAGTAGAGAAAAGGCTAATAATGACATTCCTCACCTTTTAGGCTTAAGCCTTGGATAAGCCTGTTTCAAGGCGCTAACAGCAGCGTCCAAATATATAGGCGCGTAATGGTGCGACTCAAACCGGTCCCCCCAATCCATCAAATGACTGATCACCTCTGGGGCACTAAATTCCTGGTTCCGGTTTAAGCTGTTTACACATCGCTGGATCATCCGCTTGTTGATAGCCGCTAAGTCGGTGCTCCTTTTTTCCTGCTTTTGGTGGTACGCCAAACGATTCGCCAGCAATGCGGATGCATTCGATGTTCGTTGTTGTTTTTTTGCAGCATACATTGAGACATACCATGTGATGGCTTTCGTCTCGGCACCATTGGAGATGAGCTTGATATCATGGTTTGCGCGGAGTATACGAATGATAGCCAAGCAGTAGTTGTTGATGAATGAGTTGAGGCGTCTAGGACCCCACCTGCCTAGCGAGTCAATCCAAGCTTCCTCTGCAAGGGGAAACGGAGCCCTTCTCTTGCATCGTAAACTATCACCACGCCTCTGTAGGCATGTTGACATGCCGCACGTATGGAACTGAACTGTTCTTATCAAGCTAGCCTCCCAATCGGACGGTGAACTGTCCGAAGAAATCCGTGGGCGTGAGTAAGCCGCGTTTTTCAGTGGTGTAAGGTTTTTGACGGCCGTTCCATCGACGCCTTCAATATGTCCAGAGATTGTCTGGGCAATATACTTTGAGATCTTCGTGCGCATTTCATCACTTTGCAAGAGAGCCTTCATTTCGGGAGCAGTCGGTGAGTTCTCGAGCCAGAGAAGCATATGCAAATGCAAGGTCCCCCTGCCTTGGGCCTCAACGGTACCGATATAGCTGTTAACAGTGCCAAGGACACCCTCCCGACGGACAATGCGGCAACCCTTTCTTGCTTTAATACCAAAAACGTCCTCGAGGATAAGGGTGATCATCCGATGGAAGAATGAAGCTGCTGCAAATGGATCAGAGGCAATGTTGATCGATCGTTCGGAGGCAGTAGGTCCAGTGTCAGGATTGAAGTTATCAAGATCAATGTCTTCACCAACAAGGACCTGAGCGATGGGATCATGTATGTCAGACGGGTTAAGGGTGATCCACAGGTTAGGTGGATTGTGAACAATAATAGTCGACCATATCTTGGACCGGATAGACAGGCGTGATTCATCAGTACCTGGAACCCGTGAACGCACTGCCTTAATCTCGTTTCTGAGAGCTTGAACAGCCGGGTTTGAAAAGGCTACCCTGCGTGTCTCCTCTTCACTGGCTTTTTTGAAGTCTTTGGGTGATAAGCGTTGGAAGATACCCTGGTTTTGGGTGAATGTTGTCCGTTTGACCTGGAGGGACGCGAAGCGGCAAACAGTACGTTTTTGGACAACACCAAAGACTTGAAAAATGAAATGTAGATCTTTGCGGAACCGCTTATCTTCATAACAGAGTGCCCACCGAATGTGGCTCTCATATGGCACATCCACATCGCGGTCGATCTCAAAGCCACCCAGGCCGTAAGGGAATAAGACAGGGAAGGACCCTAACAAATGGTTCGGATTGCTTGGGCCGCCATCACAACGGAGGCCAGTGGTGTCGTCACGCCGTGCATACTCATTCGTAAAAGCACTACTCCTTCGGATATAGAATTGATCATGGACTGCAGGAGCGTTTGCGGTGTTCGACAATGCATGGGCCAGGACATCGGTATTGGGCACGTCATTCGCTTCAACATCTACCACCCCTAGATTTAGCAAGGGAATGACAGCAGGCTCTATATTTTACAAAATACAAGTTAGTAAATCCCAAACAAAGGATAAGCACGCGCCTTCATCTTGTTCTTGGATAGATTCATCCTCCGACATGTTATCGTCATTGAAATTTGAATTATCGGCTCGATCGGAATCGCCTGATTTAACCGTTAGGATGTAGTATACAGACGCTCCAAGGTAAAGTCGTCACCATTCAATGGGATAATATCCAGGTCATCAACCGGGACATAAGGGTCTGACTGCTCTCGATCTAACGCTTCAACATTGCTGGAGAATTTGGTTGTCGCAAATATTTGCTCCGGGATACCATCCACTGGTAGTTGGGCCAGGCGTTCTTCTGATATTGTGATATTGGAATAGAGAGGGTTGTGGTCCTTGAGCCAATAAAGACCTTCAGCGAGCTTGGAGCGACGGACACGAAACATATCGGGTAGAGTCCGTTCAGGGAGGTTCCTCGGGCCAACAATGGTGATACCGATGGTAGCAGACAGTACATCGGCAGGCGCAGGCATGAGTGTTCCAGATACCATGTTAGCAATCTCATCGTTATCAAGACGATAGGTGGATACATTGCCGCGAAGACCAGAGTTGATGGAGCGTTTGTCCCAATAACGTGCACCCTTCGTTCTTGGATATAACTTGATAATAAATACAGCCGGAAAGAATTTGGCAATGAGAATGCGTTCAGGCAAGGTAAGGACTGCGAGGATGTGTGGGATATTGCCAATGTACATCCCGTTTGCAAGCGAAAGAGGGGGACGCTTCCTGGCTTGCAGGCGTGTGAGGCATTCCAAGCATATGTGGGTAACATTGCCTGGTAAGAGGGCACGCGGGTGTAGCAACATCCCATTAAGAAGTACATGGGAGGGATGTGCCATCGACGGCTTCAAGAGGTGACCATTGGGGATCGCACCGGTCTCAAACTTCTTGGCGCCATCGCAGTTCACCTCCCGAGCACATGAGGCACAAATTACTACCCGCATAGCACTATTGCTGGTGTGTTTTGCAAAATCTGATATGGATTCTTTGATGACGCTGGGCGATGGTGCGCGAAGAAAGTTGCTGGCAAAGAAATCTACACCCGTGTCTGATTTCTGGCGCTTACGGTGGGGACCCGATTGCTCGGGGTTAATGGGTTCGGCCACTTTCCGTTTCATCGGTCGAGCTGTCTGTTGCAAGCGCTGAACCACCTCTTGTTGCAAGGCCACTGTACAACGTCTGATAGTGTCTAATAATGCAGACCGCTGACGCTTGCAATTCCTGTCCAAGGGGATCAGCCCCGAACAACAGCTGATGATATCCTCCTTTGAGAACAGTTGAAGTGAGTGATCAAGCGCGATCCCTGAATGCTGCATTGCTAGACTACAGGCCTGATATTAATTCCTGTTTACCGATGAGAGGAGTAGTTGAGTCGACATACATGACCGGATCTGGGCCGACCTGGAAAGCGCCGGGGGGGAAACGATTCGAAAACCAGGAAAAAAAATTGAAAATGCAAGTGAGCGCAGTTAGGCCAAAGGCAGGCGAGCACTCATTTACATCGCATGAGCACCCCAGCCGATGGTTTCACGGGCTAGGGTGTACATCAAATTAAGGTGCGGGTGTTTCAACGAAAACAAACAAGTGTGAAATTCTGAAAGCAAAATGTGTTGGCAGTGGAGGAGGCAGATGGGGTGGTATTAGATATTATTAGATATGTATGTTGTATGTATTGTGTTGTATGAGGAACAATCCTCGAATGTAACAATTGGACGCGCTTACATAATCAGTAAAGCGCAAATTATTCTAAGTCTAAATACTGAGTGAGCTTGCACTCCAACACTTCCCCTCAAGCGAAACGAGGGGTCTTGAGCTTGTAAGTAAGTAGATATACCTCATAATATAAAAGAATGTATTGTTTGATTGTCTTGAGGTGATTAAAACGAGTCTGAATGATTTTTGGTGTCGAAATGTCCCAATTTGGACGTTTGATTGCTGACCGAGCGATTGTTGATTGTTCTTGGGCGCTTCCTCGAGGTTCAACTCCTGTGGCCATCGCAAATAGGTAGGCTGGTCCTCCTAAGTGTCTTCCTAACCCTCTTTCTTCCCTAGGCAGGTCTCTGAGATCCCGATAATCGATCTCTTCTGCTGGTCCAGGCTCCAAGATAGGTGGGTCTTGCCTGATGGACTGACTCCAGAGGTATCCATGTAGCCCCATTATAATTTTGCAGGGGAATTCCAGCTGTGCCTGTTATAATGTGTCTGCATCTCTACCATAGCTAGGGCAAATTATAATGTACACTAGGGATGAATTATAATGATTGAATTATCAGCAGCACTGGTAGTATGCCCGCATTAGGAGCGGACCCTGACCCGCCCATTAGTAATCCGATCAAATCCCAGCATTGCCCGCCCCCAGCCCGCCCTCCAGGGGTCGGGTTCTCCCGCTCCCAGCGGATCTTTGCGCGCAGGGACGCGTTAGAAAGCGTGTACAATGCGCTCAAAAACGCGCTAATTTTCGAGCAATTCCGTGGAGAAGTGGCTAGGATCGAGCGATTTTAAAATAAACATGCATTTGGACCGTTTTTGTTATATAAAATTACTGAACCAGCGGATTCTAGCGGTAAGGGACGCGTCTAAAAGCGATTCCAAGCCGCTTCCGATCCGCCCCTGTCTCATCTTATTCCGTGGAGAAATGGCTTCTGCACAAACCACCCATCCCCAGATAACCCCCTTCCTGAGACAATACACAAACCAATAAGCTTATAAAAGGTTTAGCATATTCTATGAGGGTCATGGATCACTTATTCATCTCCCATGGGGCCCACATGAAATTATTCTGGCAGTGGATGAACCCAGTACCCAAGACTTTCAAGATAATCATAGGCTAGACTAACTCCAAGCTCAAGGCAAATACAGTTTCATCTGACTTTTATAATATATACTCTGCTTACTTCCCAGAAGCAGTAGATGGCTTCATGGGTGCTATATACTAGGTTTTGTGTGTTTATATATGGTATTTAGTAGGGAGGATGATGTTCTGTGGGCAAAATATCCATATGTTATCCCAATAAAATAAGCATATTGGTTTGGGATATGATATTTAATTATGATGGGACCCAAAAGAAGTCTGGGGAGTGATGAGATGTCAAAGGAAGTCCAGATGTTGATGGGATGTCAAAAAGAAGCAGCTCAAATAATAATGGTCCCCTAGGACCCCCCTCATTATAATGTGCCCAGCCATGTATGTATTATTATTAGAAGCAATAATTGCCATTTGCTTGCAGTATTCTGAGTGCACATTATAATTCCCCCAAGCTATGGCAGACATAGTGGTACATTATAATGTGCACAGCTGGAATTTCCCCATGAAATAATAATGAGGCTACAGGGACTGTTGGACTCCAGGCTTCTGGGGGCCTCCTGGCACGAAAATCGCGACGGATATTCGATTCTGGGTCGGTTGGGGTGTCGCTTCGAGGGCCTATTAGATTGGGAGATATCGGTGGGGTTTTGGGAATGATGGATTTGTGCTTGGACGAAGGTATGTCCGTTGCACGGCCGTTTTTAATCCGTTTTGGCTGATTGTTAGCGCGTTGGAAAGCGGTTATCGAGGGCTTCAAATCGCGTCTATTCGTGTCCGGCGGTTTGTCCGAACGGATCTCGGTGGTTTGTCTGGATGGTTTGGGCGAAGGTAGGTCTGTTGCGCATTCGTTTTCCGGCGGTTTCGGCTGATTCTTGGACCGTTCGAAAGCGGCTTCCAAGGGCTTCAAGTCGTGCCTATTTGCGCGTGGTAATTCGACCACTTTGTTTTCGATGCTTCGGCTGGGGCTGGAGATGTGGGGCGCGTTCTTCCCCTCGATCTGGACGGTTCGTGGTGCTGGGAGGCGATTCCTACCATGGTAAGCATTCCCTTCGACCGCTCCTGATCGCTTTTCTGCCCTACAGATCCCATAGTTCGCGGAATCTTCATCAAAATCGCTTTTATGGCCTTTAGCCACTTCCAGTTCGCTTTTTCGGGGTTTAGGGTATTCATTTTGTATTGTATGGTTTTGTTCTTTAATAAAATGGGGTTTGTCTTCTTTATCTGGTGTGATCTCGCACGGATTCGCGTTTTTCGTCGACATCTCGCGCGCGATTTGGGTTTTAATATGGATTTCGGGCGATTTATGAGCAAGATCGACGGTGCGTTGTGGGGGTCGTGGAGTGGATAGGGCAGGGGTGTCTTCACAGGGGTATGAGGTCTTCGCGCGGGGTATATCCGACTCTTCGTCGGTGTCCGTCGTTTTCTCTTCCTGTGGTTCCTGACCTTCTCTTCCTCCTCCTCTCCTATAGCATCCTTCGTCGCGAGCATGCCCTGCGCTTGTGCGCGCTTCCCTATTCTTTTCCTTCAATTTCTCCTCAGGCTCTTCCCCTCGCTTCTCCACTATTACCATCGCGTTTTGGACGCGTTTTTCGGCATTCATTCGAACGGATCGCAAGGCGGCCATAAAGGACTTGTTTTCATCATTCTCGAAAATGCTCACAAGTTTGTTCCAGAGCTTCGCGGAGGTCTTCTCCTTGTATATTCGAAGGTGAGTATATCTGCTGATTGTTGCATAGATAACTCCTCGGACTATGGCATCGTTTTGCTCGAAAATGTCAATTTTTGTATTCTGCTCTTCGATTTCGTCGTTGTTGAGCGGTTTCGTGGGGTTTCCTTCAAGGACCCACTTTCCATCCACCTCGCGAAGCTCCTGTGGCTTCGGCGCGGTTCCGTACAGGTGCCGTTCGAGTCCTTTGTGAGTCAAAAGGTTTATTACCCTTTTCTTGTAAATGACCCAGTTTGAACCAGTATCTTCAAGATTCGGGACTTCGAGAGATGACATCGTAGGTTGCCCAGGGCCCATAACCTGTTGGCAGTGGAGGAGGCAGATGGGGTGGTATTAGATATTATTAGATATGTATGTTGTATGTATTGTGTTGTATGAGGAACAATCCTCGAATGTAACAATTGGACGCGCTTACATAATCAGTAAAGCGCAAATTATTCTAAGTCTAAATACTGAGTGAGCTTGCACTCCAACAAAATGGATTGATAGGGGCCAGTTAAAAAGCTGAAAGACAACCAGACATAACCAAAAGACCCATATCCGAACCATGTCTGATGCTACCACCGCACGAAACCGCCTCATGCAATGTGCCACTTATCTTGCAAACCCGTTATTCAACTCCCTGGTGGAATGGCGGGTTGGGAAGAAAGAGAGCTTCGCTGTGGAGAAGCTCTTAGAAGATAAAAAAACGGGGGACGGTAAAGTCTTACCAGCAGGCTCACCGAATGACGAGGATGCTCTCATCATCCTTGTTGGTGTCGTATCAGATGATCGCTATGCCCTGGGCCCCTGCGGCAGTTACAATCCCACGTATGGCATCGAGGAAGCAAAGTACCAGTTATCATTGGATCGTCCCACTGATCAAGTTCTTGGTGCCGACTATGACATTGGGGTGAAGGCATTACGCAGGCTCCAAGACAATATTGCGACAGGAGAAGATTCCCGTTTCCTCATTCTGGAGAACAATGGCGCAGTCAGTGTACGCCTCACCAGGAAGGTACTGGAAAAACGGGTGAGTCGTTAGGAACATTTTAAAAGGCAGAGGAAGGCTGACATCCGCTCAGGTGAAGGTATTGGCAGGTGGTATGTCGCTTTCTCATAATGTCGGCGATTTGTAATGACGTGACTAGGCATGACCGATGATAAGAAGGAAAAGATGCTTAATTTCCCAGGAACAGTCAAGTTCCGTGAGGAGATACGCAGCTTCACCGACACTCACGAAGTCAGCCCTGTCATAGTTTGGGAAAATGATACCACCGAAATCGACGACGAGTTGCAAGTTGCGCAGAAGGTGGAAGGTGCCCTAGTGGAGGCGTATTTCCGAGTTAGACACATGTTGTTCGACAAGAAGGGTCAGCCGCCTTACAACACATTCACCGGGATTCTCGAGCAGCTCGTCATTTTGAAACCGCGCGAGGCGCCCAACCCAAGCCCATCCTTCCGCGGTGTCAAACGTACCTCACCCTACCGGCCCAAACCAATGGTGGTTAAGGAGGGCCCCAATCAAAGCATTGCTGGTGATGGTAAGGAAGCTACAGTACCCGGGGAAGGAGAAGGGAGTGGCCGGGGGAAAAGGCGTAGAACGTGAAGCAATCAGGCATCCACTGGCAAATAGTTCATATTAGTTACCTAATTGTATGCAAAATGTTGCAAATTCTTACAAGTCATCGATAGCTTCTCAATGTTTCTCTGTTGCGTGATTATCACAGAAGCAGGGAACGTCACGCAGCAATGCGCGGCAAATTTCAAATTCACACCGAAATAATCGGATAGTGATATTTGATCATGGGCCTGTTTGACACCTGAGCGGGGTTGCGAACAGCAGGTTGTATGAAAACGAATATGTGTAGTTTGATGGGAGAAATTGCGGGCTGCAAATGAAATTTCGAATAACGCCCTGACCACCAGGGAGTTATAAAATGTACGGGGGAGATACCCCTGCGAACGGCCCACTCAACGAAAATTTGTCATGAGCGACATCAACCATTCAGAAGGTGTGCAGATATTTCACTGCGCCGTTATTGCTAACTCTGTCAAAGAGTACGATGATATGCCAGGCCTGGACCCACCCTTCGGTGGAGAGGCAGAACCCCCGGACGAGGGAGAGTTCGAGGATATGCCTGAGCTGGAAATGGCCGACGCGGGTACTGGCGATGAGACTGGTCCTCACAATGCAGCAATCGGATATTATGTGCAAGCTTACCTGTCAAGGCACCGGTAAGTCCTGAATAGCTACAAAGATGTCCAATGAGCCATAATGACGTACCACTGAGGAGCTATCGCCAACCCACACTCCCAATGTGTTGCAATACTCATCATCCCGGCGACACTCTGATGTTTCCGGATCTCGATGCATTAATGTGAGTTTTCATTGGTTTAGGGGCAACAAGATGTAAACTGCCACCATAGTGCTATCAGTGAACAAGTCCAACGCCGAAGGCTCGTTCGTCCAACCACAATGAGACGCATTGCAATACGATCACCACAACTCATGTATCGGCTGATGCAAATCTTACACGATGAGAATACCCTGTTCTACTGCGAGTTTCAACGACGAGGCAATAATTACATCTACATATTCAATGAATAGGCACGTAGGGTCGAAGGTCCATCCACTCAAAGGGCCCCGACTCACCGAGCTGTAGCTACAGGCTTGTGTTATTTACAAATGAATATTTTAAGTTCAGCACTTTCTATGAGGGTTCGGATTGATCAGTACCGCACCTGGCTTCAACCGCCTGTCGTCGTTGACCCACAGTCTGTTCTGTGTATTTAAGTGGGGACGGCTCTACAATTGTGGGTTCAGCTCGCCGAGAGATGCGAGCGGGTTGTAGGATGTGGCAATAATCCTATCGATAGAGTCAGACCAAACTGTGGAATGAAACCACGGGGCGCGTACCATCCCTGTAGTTCTAGAGAGCCATGCCTAACTGGATGACGCCAGTATCATCCGCCTATCTATCGGTTGAGAAGGCTCCCGCACCTGCTAGTTGGACGTTGTTTTACCACGATCCATGGACACCCGATCCGACAAAATCCGTTTGTGCAATAGGGAGTCGCATGGGCTCTGACGGATCGTACATTGTCGGACTGTTGATTGTCAGACTGTTGATACAAGTTTGCAGGGATTTGTCTTGGACAAAGAATGGCACAGGGTTACTATATATAGGCAATTATCGACCAGGGAATGACCTTGACAAGCAAGGTGATTCCAACAGTGCCCACGACTCCGCCAGGTGTCAATTGCATTCATAGCCCGCGCTGTGGATCTCGCAGTCTTCGATCTCCCCTGGAATCAGCTGACCCAGCTGAACATAAGCTCATGCCTGCTCAGTGAATACGAGTGCCTCAAGGTCCTGCGCCAGTGCACTGCGCTCCGAGAATGCAGCATCTCTACTTGTTTCACTCCGCTCAGTGACCTGCACCGGATACAGGCGCTCTCCGCCCACCCGATCGTGATGCCATCCCTCCACACCCTCCACCTCAACCTCGGTGATCCAGCGGGCCACAGCATTCATTTCGTCCATGCACTCCGCCTCCCGCGCCTTCACAGTTTCCGCTCCTCACCACCAATTGCTTGCATACTCCCGACATTCCGACCATTCCTATCTGAAACGATACGTCATCTCGATGTCGAGCGGACCACCGCAGATCTCCCTGCGGTGCTCGATCTCGTGCCAAACCTCGAGGCACTCAAGCTCCGGGGCACCGTGCGCCCAGAGGTGCTCCGCGCGCTCGGCGATGGTTCCGTCGTCCCGCACCTCGTGGCCCTCAGGCTCGGCCAAGTAGATTCGCGCGACCTTTTCAACATACTTGAGACATGGGCGGCTGCCGCGCGCGTTGACAGCGATGTCGCTATGTTCAATGATGTTTCTGCCGTTGACTCGGGTCATGGGGACGTGGACACTGCGCGACTTGCGGCGCTGCGGGCAGCTGGAGTACAGCTTGTATTCAGAAACCGGTCTCTGTAGGGTTACCATGGATTATCAGGGATATGTATATTAAATCGTTACTGAGGGTTCAAACCTCGACCTTCGAGACTCAAGGACACGAGACACCCAAAAATTCGTATATCATACCCGATCAAGTTACTCGCTTTCAAAGTTCCACCTTCCCCAAAATCATTGGGAAGACATTCTTCGATCTCTGCTCGTCAAAACCGCGTTCCGACTTCAGGGCGGTCCATGGCTCCTGGCGACCCGAGTTTCCTTCCAATGATGCAGCCGCCCTCGCCACGTCCAGCCTATAGTAGGCTAACATCCGCATTCCCCTCCGATGACTACATCCATGTGGGAATCTCCCGATCCGCCATTGGGGTTTTCGTACTGTCGTGATTATAGCCTCTCGAGCGTGGGCTCTAGCCACGGGAAGTAATAGAATTATGGGTAGACTTTATACATTCAATGTGCACCATGAATCAAAATGGACAGAGTCCTACCAGAACCGTGACTTGTTTGTTCCACACAAGCACAAATAAGTTGCACAATGTCGTGGCGGTGAGCTTTGAAGGACCTTGTCAAGCGACTTGAAGGTGATTATATGTATAATACCAGAGCCAATCGAATTACTCACTTCATCCTCCCAAGTTCCCATCTCATGATGAATTTGCCCCCCGAAATCATCCAGACAATATTCCTCGAGCTCTGTCCACCAGAAACCATATCTCCGTTGCGGGTCGATCCCAGGCTCTCGGTGACTCAGGTCTGCTCCCAATGGCGTGCCATCGCGATCAGTATGCCCACCCTATGGGCCAACATCCGAATTCCTACCCATTTACCCCTACCACACGACCAGGTTCGCGCATGGATCTCCAGATCCGCCCAGTCCCCATTATCGGTGGAGTTCTATGGCCCATCCGACCACCATATCCCCCCTGCCGGCGTTCTTGAGGTCATCATGTCCGCCATTTGGCGCTGCGCGTCCCTGAAGCTCTGCGTCGAGGAATTGGCACTCGAGCGGCTGCTCACCCTCCCTTCTGGCTCACTGCGCGCTCTCCGGCATCTATCTATCAAGTTGACCCCCACTCGCCATCGTAGAGTCGTCCTTCCACATGCCACCGCATTCCAGGAGTGCCCGCAGCTCCGCCGCGTGACGCTTGCAAAAGGGGTAGGGGTATTGAAATTGATCCTGCGAGCTTCAATCTGCCGTGGCAACAGCTGACCCATCTAGACATGAACTCGTACTTGCTCCGTGACTATGAGTGCTTCAATATCCTGCGCCAATGTATTGCACTTCAAGAATGCGGTATCTTTACCTTACCTTCAAGTGATCTACGGAGGGTCCGCGCATTCCCCACCCGCCTAATCGTGCTGCCGTCCCTCCACACCCTCCACCTCACCCTCGGTGACATAGCAGACCATAGCATCTACTTTTTTCGCGCGCTCTGCCTCCCTCTCCTCCACAGCCTGCAGATCTCGACGTCATTACCCCATCGGATGCTGCCGATGTTCCAGAACCTCCTATCCGAGACGATGCGTCATCTTGACCTCACGTGGGCCACCGCGGATCTGCCTGTCGCACTCGGACTCGTGCCCAATCTCGAGACGCTCAAGCTCTATAACAGCCGCTTGAAAGTGCTCCGCGTGCTCGGTAGCGGCGCCATCGTCCCCCGCCTCGTTACCTCGAGCTCAACGATGAGGTGGATTCGCGTGACCTGTTCGACATGCTCGAGGCACGGGCGGCTGCCGCACGCGCTGACAGCGGTGTCACTATGTTCAACAATGTTTCCGCCATTTATTCGGGTCATCGGGGCGTGGATACTGCGCGGCTCGCGGCATTGAGGGCGGCTGGAGTGCAGCTGGTACTTGTAGAAGGCTATGAGACATCGTCGTCATATAGAACTTGAGAGGGCTCTAGTTGCTCATCCGCTTCGCCAAAAATTGAAGCGGAGGACTCCCAACGGATTTTCGGACGGGAGAATATTATTCTGTAATAGTTTTGAAGTTATGTGGAACTTGGGTGCAAAAATGCAGACTTGGCTACGATACTCCTAGCAGCCCAGTTTTTTTTGGGGGAAGGAGTTGGGAAACTTAGTAAATACATCATCTCATAATTTAAATTACATTTCAGTGAACCTTAGGCTGAGTGCATAGTAACTACACGGGTAGTAGCGGGCGAAAATCGACAAATACTACGAGAATCTCGCTTTTTTGGGCACTAGTACACATACCCAGGAACCATTTGTTCAAGTCGTAGGCCCACTCCCCGAACACGTGCTGGATAGCAGCTCCCATAGACAATGACATGTGTTGCCGGATATCGCCAATGATAAAATATCATCCAATCGAGCTACTCGGCGTTCACTTTCTACATACAATCATGATAGATCTGCCTCCCGAAATCATCGAAATAATATTCCTCATGCTCTGCTCGCCAAAAACCGTATTCCCACTCCGGGACGATCCCAGGCTCCTGGTGACCCATGTTTGTTCTCAATGGCGCGCCATCGCGCTCGCTATGTCTCGCCTGTGGGCCAATATCCGCATTCCTCTCAATTTCCCTCTGCCATATGACCACGTCCGTGCATGGATCACCAGATCTGCCCAATCTCCACTCATAGTGGGGTTCTACGGCCCAGTCTGCTACGACACGTCCTCCGCTAGCATATTCGACCTGATTGTCCCCGTTATTCAGCGTTGCACATCCCTGAGGCTCTCCCTCGACGAGTCAACACTCGAGCGGCTGCTTACCCTCCCCCTTGGCTCATTGTGTGCTCTCCAGAACATATCGATCAGCTCCGTCCCCAAGTATGGTGGAACCATCTACTTTCCTCCTTACCGCCGTGTCACCGCGTTCCGGCAGTGCCCACAGCTCCGCCAGGTGTCATTTGCATTCCAAGTCCACACCATAGATCCCACAGTCTTCGATCTGCCGTGGCACCAACTGACCCAGGCTCCAGCTGAACATGAGCTCGTTCTCGCTCCGTGAGTATGAGTGCCTCAACATCCTGGGGCAGTGCACTGCACTCCAAGAATGCAGCATCTCTACCTTCCCGTTCGATAACCTGCAAGGCATAGAGGCGCTCTCTGCCCACCCTATCGTGGTTCCATCTCTCCACACTCTCCACCTCGGCCTCGGCGATCCAATGGGTGACAGCGTTCACTTCGTCCGCGCGCTCCGCCTCCCGCACCTCCGCAGCTTCCGCTTCCTATTACCGGCGTCCCGCGTGCTGCATATATTCGAGCCTCTCCTATCCGAGACAATACGCCATCTCGATGTTGCGCGAGCCACCGAGGATCTTCCCGGCGCGCTCAGGCTTGTACCCAACCTCGAGACCTTCAAGGTCCGGGGCACTTACTTGACCAGCTCTGAGGTGCTCCGCGCGCTCGGTGGCGGCGCCGTCGTCCCGCGTCTCGTAGCCCTCAATCTTAATAAGGTAGATTCGCGTGATCTGTTCGACATGCTCGACGCGCGGGCGGCTGCTGCGCGTGCCAACAGCAACGTCACTATGTTCAGTGACGTTTCTGCAGTTGACTCGGGTGATGAGGACATTGACCCTGCGCGGCTTGAGGCGCTGAGGGCAGCTGGGGTGCGGGTTGTATTCAGGAAGCGGCTGTTTTAGGCCTGCCATATCCATATGTGCCTACACAGGACCCGTGATGACTGTCTGGGGACCTTGTTGAGCCCAATTTCGTTCTAGTAAGTTACATGCTACATGTTGGACAACACCAATCAATATATATCTGGTGCGTGCCTGGATTAGCATGGATATAAGTATATTAATCGTTGCTGAGGGTTCAAGCCTCAGCTTCGAGACTCACAAGACACAAGGCGCTTGAAGATTCTTATATCATACCCGGTTGATTACTCACTTTCCAAGTTCCACCTCCTTGAAATTATCGGGAAGATATTCTTCGAGCTCTGCTCGTCAGAAACCGCGCTCCGACTGGAGGCGGTCTCAGGCCCTAGCCTGGTGACTCGAGTTTCCTCCAATGATGCGCAGTTGTCCGCGCCACGGCGTCCAACCATAGGCTAACATTCGTATTCCTCTCGATTTCCCTTCACACCATGACTACATCGTTTGGGAACACCCCGATCCGCCACGGGGTTCGTAGTTATACCACGAGAAATATTAGGTAGACTTTGCCGGTATACATTCAATGTGCATCATGAATTAGAGTGAACATAAGCGTAAGCGAGCCGGTAATAGAATCATCAGAGTTTGGTAGCAATATGTTACACAAAATAAGTGCACGCGGCGGCTGTAAGCCGACGCTTACAATACATTATAACCTCCCATTTACGCATGTTGACATCTGGGCGCCCCCTATAATACGCCCGACATCTCGAGGTTCTTCAGACCTTACCACCATCTGGATCGCTATCACTTCTGATTAGCATCATTCGATACGTTATTCCTGAGCTGACGTGAGTGCTCTCCATATCTCCTAAACAGAGAGCGGGGTTCCAGCGGTGGCATCAAGAGCTTGAAGGACCTTGTCAAGCGACTTGAAGGTGATTATATGTATAATACCATAGCCAATCGAATTACTCATTTTACCCTCTCAGATTCTCACCATGATGAATGTGCCCCCCGAAATCATCCAGACAATATTCCTCGAGCTCTGTTTGCCAGAAACCATATCTCTGTTGCGGGACGATCCCAGGCTCTTGGTGACTCAGGTCTGCTTCCAGTGGCGTGCCATCGCGATCAGTATGCCCATTCTATGGGCCAACATCCATATTCCTACCCATTTGCCTCTACCACACGACCAGGTCCGCACGTGGATCTCGCGATCCGCCGAATCCCCATTATCTGTGGAGTTCTATAGCCTATCCGACTACTACATCCCCCCTGCCGACATTCTTGAGGTCATCATGTCCGCCATTTGGCGCTGCGCGTCCCTGAAGCTCTGCGTCGAGGAACTGGCACTCGAGCGGCTGCTCACCCTCCCTTCCGGCTCGCTGCGCACTCTCCGGCATCTATCTATCAAGTTCACCCCCACCCGCCGCCGTAGAGTCATTCTTCCACATGCCACCGCATTCCAGGAGTGCCCGCAGCTCCGCCATGTGACGCTTGCAAAAAGGGGTGGGGGTATTGGAATGGATTCCGTAGACTTTAATCTACCGTGGCACCAGCTGACCCACCTAGACATGAGCTCATACTCGCTCTATGACTATGAGTGCCTCAATATCCTGCACCAATGTACTGCGCTCCAAGAATGCGGTATCTTTACCTTACTTTCAAATGATCTACAGAGGGCCCAAGCGTACTCCACCGGCTCAATCGTGCTGCCGTCCCTTCATACCCTCCACCTCGCCCTCGGCTATATAACAAGCCACAGCATCTACTTTGCCCGCGCGCTCTGCCTTCCTCTCCTCCACAGCCTCCGCATCTCGGGATCGTTACCCCACGAGATGCTGCCGATGTTTCAGCATCTCCTATCTGAGAAAATACGATACCTTGACCTCGCGTGGGCCACTGCGGATCTGCCTGCCGCACTCGGGCTCGTGCCTAACCTCGAGACACTCAAGCTCCATGACACTCGTTTGAAAGTGCTCCGCGCGCTCGGTAGCGACGCAATCATCCCCCGCCTCATTACCTCGAGCTCAGTGACGAGGTAGATTCGCGTGACCTGTTCGACATGCTCGAGGCACGGGCGGCTGCCGCACGCGCTGACAGCGGTGTCACTATGTTCAATAACGTTTTTGCCATTTATTCGAGCCATGAGGGCGTGGATACTGCGCGACTCGCGGCGCTAAGGGCAACGGGGGTGCGGCTGGTACTCGTAAAAGGTTATGACGTTAATGATCACCCGGCCCTAAGATGCTCAAGATGACCAACTTGAGCCTAAAAAAAACTAGGCCGTTAGGAGTATCGTAGCTAAATCTGCATTTTTGCACCTAATAGTTTTAAGACACTATTGCAGAATAATATTTTTCCGTCTGAAAATACACTGGAAACCCTCTGCTTCGTGTCAGTGAATATACCCGTGGGCGGAAATTAACAAATAAGAGAATCCCATCACTTTGAAGCTCAATTTCGCGCGCACTGGGGGGTCCGTTGCCACCAACCTTGCGCAGCGAGCTGAATGTTACACTCTTACATGTTAAATGGTATCAATCCAGCCTCCTACCCAGGCTCAACTTCGTGGTTGAGAAAAATAAATACAAGTTGTTATCTTATCGTTATCTTTTTTTAATCCGAGATTTGTCCGACAACCTTATTTTTCTGAACCACTCAGTAGAGCCTGGCACAAAGCGTTTGTAAACAAAGTCGCGCCACCGTGATTGTGACCGTCAGGGTCAGTGTTGAAATGAGAACAACTATTGGGTATAATTTACATATACCTCCTCACACACGATGATGGTTGAAGGCGAGGCAAGATAAATATATCCATTATAGGAGACCCCAATGAGATAAATCTGGAGCAGGGAGACCTTACCAATCACCTCAGTTGCAATAATAATGTGTGAGACCAATTGCCCATATTATATTTTTTGGAGTCCCGCTGTCACCATCACGGTGGCGGGATTTTGTTTACAAACGTTTTGTGCCAGGCTCTATGGAGCGATTGAAGGAAATAAAGTTGTCGGTGGAAGTTCGGATCATTAGATAAAAGTAAGATAAGATAAAAAGACTTGGAAAATAT
Organism: Infundibulicybe gibba; assembly: GCA_015501065.1. NCBI lineage: Eukaryota > Fungi > Basidiomycota > Agaricomycetes > Agaricales > Omphalinaceae > Infundibulicybe > Infundibulicybe gibba. The sequence continues at coordinate 115,034 of JADNYI010000068.1, forward strand.
TTCCTCTCAATCGCGAAATAGAGCCTGGGAAGGAGGCTGGTATCAATCGTTATACATTCAGTAGGCGCTATTAGTTATAGGGTATAGACATATGTAGTAGCAGTCGTCAATGAAGCCTCAGGCCTCAGGATTCAGACGTGAGGCGCTCTAGTACGTCCTCCCCATACCTCGCCCCATACCGCCGCGTCTTCGGCCCGTGCGGCGGGTAGACCGACGGGAGCCGCAGCAGCGACAGCAGAGGATATCGGTGATGACGTCGAATATGGTGACGATGACCTAAAGTCACGTGTAAGCGCAAACAAAAAAAGGAAAGAGGCGGGGAGCGTACGGTGGTTATTGCGCCGACGATGGTCATGATAACATTGGCGATGGCGGAGATGATGGCATTGATGCCACGGCCGATAGCGGAGAATACGGAACCCTGCGGGCCGGTTTAGGTCTGGTGTTAGACAAGATCAAGGGCGGGGTGGCCTACCATGATGTGGTCGTTAGTTAGCGTTAGTTGGTTGGTTGATTGGGTGGGTGATTGATTGGATAAGAGGATAAGAGTGGTTTTTGGAAAAAGATGTCGCTTCACAAATGGTTTTTATGCAGTCTCAGCTTCGTGCACGTCATGGTTGGGGAGGTGACGTCATGACGCGTAAGTTGAGTCGAACGCGTCAGAGGCAATGACGCCATGCTCCCTAGAACCGCCCCACGCGCACAGCTTCGCTTTGTTCTCGAATGACGAGGATTGTTCGTAGAGATGCTTCGTGCTCGTCATGGACTCGGAATATTGACAGAGCTGGATGCCGCAAATCCGGCAGTGCTGCTACTCGGATGCGCGTGGGACCGAGAAATGCTGTCTTTCAACCACGAAAAGGGTGATAGTATATACCCATGGCGGACAAACAGGCACTTGGACCAGTGGTAGGTAGAAAACGGCACTGATTGATTGGTAGGTATCTGGTATCAACGACCAGCAGTGAAGGGGGGGAAAAGAGGAGAAGTTGACCAACATAAAATTCTGCATGTTGGACGCGGGGAGCGCTAGTATAGGACGAGCTCCTCCATCACCCGCATCCTCGTGCTTCACCGCGTATTCAATCCCTGGCGATTCTGATCATTATCAATCGCAGAGTAGAGTAAGCGCTCAGCCGTCACGCACCCCGGGAAAGCACTCGCGGCCCGAACTTGTAGAATGGAGAGTCCTGATACGATGTATGGCCACATCGGTATTATCGCCATTTCTAACCCTGCTTGCCGCCCCACACTATGCCAACCCCCCCCTCGCCCGCGTCTAGAGTACCGCTCGCCACGCTTCGTCAAGTCCCGGCGGGTGGTGGTATCGCCAGTCGCAGCCCGCATGACAGCCCATTATCTTACCACCACTGGGTGTGTGAGGGATGCCCACGGCCCCAGCATATCTGCTATCGCAACGGGGGCAACGGTGCATCTTTGCGTTCAGATATGCGTTTGCACCAGGAGTTGGGCTCATCATTTTGATGGGAGCTGGTGCGTGGTACTAAAAGTCTATCAGCATTGTGGAGCCATGCGTAGCGGAGGGAAACGTACGGATGCAGTCTGCGCGACAGTGGTTATGTCCACGACGCTGGTCCCAAAAAGGTATGTCTGTACATGCTCTTAGGACGGAGTAAATAGCATGTTGCAGTTGACCAGCGACAAAGTGATTCACGATGAAGCACTGTCAGAGGGTCCAGGTACGGGTATGTGAAGCGAAGAGAAGCAACAGCACGGCGCCACAACTCTCATAGGTGCCACCCACAAAACGTGTGTGCAACCTAGAAACCAGAAATCTACACGGCGTCCCACTGATTTCAGAGTAGGTTTTATAGGATATGTGCAACAATGAACACGTTGGCCGCCACCGCCATGAGACTCAAACCCCCTCGGGGCCGGCGCTTTCCCAGGTAAGAGACGCGAACGCCCAAAAGGCTTTGAGCTGAGATTTGGGGCTAAGACTATACAACTGAGGGTGGAGCCCGCCGTATGGGTGTAGGGTGCCAATTATTACTCCGCGAGGGGGGGCGATCGTGTCTGGGCCTGGAGACTTTGAAGCTGAAACAAACCCCTCATCAGCGACCCTATGTAGCCTCCAACTGAGTATACTCAACGGTTCGGGCCAACCAGGCACGTACGGGGTCACCACACTATAGCCGAGGTAGGCAAATCCAAGGTTAAAACATGTGGGGTGCTTACAACAGTGGCGATCACAGCCCAGCGGGGCTGCCCCCTGTGTGGCAACCAGGCCCCAAGCTACTACGGCAGGGTTTTGGATCGACCATGTGGTTGAACCGACAAATTAAACGTGAGCAAAATAGGTAGTCAATATCGCGCCCTGGCGCTTGTGGTGGTCCTAGGTTTATCCGTCGGGTTTCGGGCACCGACCGCCACACCAGCTGACACCGCCTAGGCACAATGGCTTAAGCTTCACTTGAAATTCGGAGGCTGAAAAGCAATCAGCTACTAGGCCGTGTGGGTGATAGCGCACTAAGATTCCGGAGCTAAACAAAGAAGGGTAACAAATAGGGATGTGAAGATGTGGAGCCTAGACGCGTCGCTGGGCTGGAAATTCGAGAATCGGTATTTCATCAACTGGGGATCCGCGAGACACGCACGCTGAATAGACACAGCGACGAACACGTCGTAGTCCTGAGGTGTGATGGTTCTTGCTACATGCAGGTCTGAGTGGGTCTCGGAGACTCCTTCAAATTGTTGGTTGACGCTCAAAACTTGCCACCGTCATGCCAGTTCTGAGCGGGAGCGTCCACGTGACTTGCCGGCGCTATGTACATTGATTTTTATCTGTATTTGGCGTTGCAATTTGAATTTTGGAGGTCTTCTGAAAAGTCCCGCACTCCCTGCGTCACCGTAGCCCTAATCCGGCTCTCGAAATTCCAAACCGAAGAATCTATTATCTCATGGCGTAGAACTGAGTCCACCGGAGTCACATATGAGACACGGAAAAAAACTGATGTCAAGGTGCCATCAAGTTGGGCATTGGCCAGTGCGTCGTTCATGGGGCATAAGGCGGGTTTTTGACTGACATGTCCTGACGTACGACAGGTATGAATGAAGAGCATAGAACGGGGAATCGGTGAGCGACCTCAAATGAATCGAATCTATTCAAAATTAATGGCGCTGGAGGCTTCGTCCCTTATTATCTATGGCACGTGGGTCCTGGCCATACGCGCCCCAAGCTGTAGGACCGCATAGTTGCGATATTCGAGAGGAAGTTGACGCCAATCGCTGCGTGTATGGCAAGTCACCCTCGAGGCGATAGTCGTGGCCTTGAGTCAGATGTTCAGGCGCGTTTCTTAGTCGTGGTCCGATTCTAGCCCCCACGCCGTGATGTAGGGTCCCCCACCATTGCCTGCATGCCCGTGACCACGCGAGACATTTTGGCAGAACTTTACTCGGCATCCGAATTCAACGTTTCCGATGATCAATCTCCCCACCAACACTCATTGGCTGACACCGCCCGCCGGATAAGGTTAAAATGGCTTGTACTGGCCGTTGTTACGAGGCTTTTGGTCAAGGAATAACACGGTTGAAAGATGTTATCGAAACAGCCTCATCGTGGTGCTCGGATATCGAATCAGGTATGGATACAATTGCTACGAGATCCGAGCCGCCGCTGAGTCCAAATCAACCAGCCAAGGGCAGAGAGAACACCCTTAGACACTAGGGCGTTCAATTCATATATATATTCTAAAAACTTTATTGCGAGTGCGTGGACGCGTCGGGATCCGCCGAAGTAGACGGGATTGGAATCCCTGGGGTTTCCCCGTCGTGTTCAAAGACGACATCGCTCAGATGTATGGACCTTAGACCTGTCACTAGTTGACTCAGAACGGATGACACTTGTCCGACCCTACTCTCCAAGCCCTATTGTATCCCCTCGTGACAGTCCACATCAGAAGGAATGGACCCGGTGTTTTTTAGAGGTTGGACAGTATCTACCATCGATATAAACTGCCCCTAGGATTTGAGTTTATTCATTGACGGAGAGCTGGACATTGAACCTAGAAACATCAGATTGTGCAACCCTGACCTCTCGTGACTCCAGCCACGATTAAATATCCAGAGGGCCCGTATCTGATTTCGCAATGTAAACCTACTCAATTAAGTTATCGCTATCTTGTTCATTTCCGGATATCATCTACCAGCCATCCGAGCGAGCAATGAGCAGCCCCAAATTCCGTTTGAATGAATGATGGGAGGTCATCGGGCTAGCCAAATGGCACTATCTGATCTGCAGGATTATCCGTGCCAGTCTGAAGGGTGAATATCCGGGGTCGGTAATCCGGACTCTGAAAGTCGTAGTCATGCCAAACACACAGAATTGGCATTTTCCATGTCCAATGGAAGGTCCATTTGAATTATCCAGGAGTGGCATGGTGGCTTGAAATTAGAAATGGTAATTAGGTATGGTGCACAGACATAGGTACGAGTAGGTTGAAAACTCTCTGGACCCGTGATCCTGCCGAGGGCTCGGAGTGGGGACCACCGACCGCCGCTAAATCAACGCTTGTGCCCAGTGGCGGTGGCTGGGGCCATCCGCAGCAAAGAGTTCGTTACCCAAGGATTGAGTGATAGGCTCGTCATCGTTTATGTATTGATAACGTAGGGTGTTGAAACTTGACCATAGCCGCAACGCGGATGCCGTTCTCGTTGCTCCTAATCCTACGGGGAAATCCAATGGCCAAGGCGCGAATATGAAATCCTAAATGATATAATGTCAAGAGCATCAGCCGCGCAAAGCCGTACATCGTGTCCGATAAGCAGCGGGATTCCCACTGAGTCCTGGTTACTTTCCGCACTCCGCATTGATTCCCCATCTACGTGTGAATAGTGTTCATAGATCAGGCCAACTGGCCATCCCCTTGAAAGAATAAATAGACATCCTTCAGGGGCGACTCAGAGTCAATAACTGCGATGAAAACCGACCACAAGAATGGTAACCCCAGCACGACTGACAACATTGGTAACAAAAGCCCCACCACGCCCGAGCCACACACTCCGGGCGGCATCATGCTCACCTCAGCTGATGGGATACAGATATACGCCAACTCTGCAGGGCGCGCGCCCGCACATGGCATTCCCACAATCGTGTTTATTCACGGGTTCCTCATGTGTGCAAGCGTCTTCGACTCAATTTTTAGGGACGAAGTGTGGACGCGTAGCGCGTGCTTGGTGCGTGAACCCCCGCCGGCCACTGGCGGCTCAAAAAATCTAAGCTGATCTAATTTTGGTAACAGGTTAGGTATGATGCGCGCGGGCAGGGTAGGAGCGGGAAGCCGCTAAATGATACCGGCTGGGAATCAAAGAGGTTTGCAGAAGATTTTGAGGCTGTTGTGAAGGCCTTCGGGCTGCATCAGCCATATGTGGCCGGATGGTAAGCGGTCAATTCGATTGCATCAACAGGCTCATTGACATGCCTGTCTTAGGAGTCTAGGGGGTATGCCATTTCCGCGCCCATTAGGTTGGGTGATGCTCACAACAGTCATGCAGCAACCAATATCACCGACATCCTGTCCTTCCACCCACCAGCCTACCTGGCTGGAGTAATATATATCAGCCCGCTCCCATATACCGGCTCCCTGCTCAACGAAGTCGGGTCCAAGGCCACCCTTGCCTGCGTACCGGGGCTAACAAAACCTATCTCCGTTCCCGTGTTCCAATCCGCCGTGCGGCGGTTCGTGGATTTGTGCTCGGGGTCGGGCCGGGTCTTCTCGTTCACAATGCACCAGATGTGTCTCGGAAATGCCATCTTGCAGTCGGTTGAGACAAGTACGCAGCTGCTCGCTCGAACGCAGGATAAGACGGGGTTGCTGCGTGCGGGGCGGGAGGGTCTCCTACCGCTCCTATTCATATATGGTACTCATGATGAGGTTGCGGTGTATGGTCCGGCGCTGCGTGCGATTACTGGCTGGACAAGATTGGAGACACGGGCGATGGATGCAGGGCACGCCCCGTGGATGCAACAGCCTGGGGTTTTCCGGGAGACTGTTCTACAATGGATAGATAGGGTTGAAGGGGGAGGAGCAGCGATACCGGCTACATAGTAGAACCTATGGGTGATTCTGACGGGCTATTACATGAACACGTTGCTTCGTGTTCTGGCTCCTCACCGTGTGTACTGGTTCACCACTTCGGAGACCTTAAGTTTCGTATACCGGTTCGACTAGTCCGGCGGGGATATACAAATTAGCGATTCGATATCTGGCATACGTCAACAGAACTTCGATGATAGATTCTGATTCAATAAAGTGGAGACTGAGCCCCCTAGTACCCAAAAGTGAATACATATAGCTATAACGGTGGCAGAAGCAAAACATACCGCATGTAGTATTAGCCACCACACAGCCATATGTATCACGGTTGACGTCAGTGCCCAACACATAACAATAAGCTCAACCAGCTTCGTTCACACTGCACGGTCTACCTGAATTCTCGAAGCTCGTCTGGTGGAGTATGGGATGATCTGTCCGATTCAATTCGTCCAGGGGATGCTGACAACCAACCATTCTGACTCGGAAGTCGCCGGCTGGCCTTCGCAATGATCGATGATCCCCCAGCATAGGAATTTGAAATTCTCTACCCAAAACAAGGGATTTGTATGATAGCATGCGCGGCTAATGACGTTCTCTGCATCTGGTTAACTTCCTCGTCCATGTGCATGGCCAATGGGTTTAAATGGGAGACAAGCTGAAAACGGTGAAATATGATGCTCGTCGCGTTTGTCGCTGTTATTCACAGAAGCCATCGCGCCGTTAAGGTTTGATTAATCCACCGAGATGCCGGAAGCCAGAATCCGTGTCAAGTCGCAGGTGCATAAAAATAACGGCCAACTGGCCAAGCGCGAAAACTCGTTCCTGTCCGCATGCAAAAATGAAGGACGGTACCTTCTGAGTTGTAATACAGCATGTAGATATATAAATATACATCCAGCGCATGTATGATGGGCTACAGATGGAATTAGCCGTTTAGCCGTGAGATCAGTGGAATGCGAAGCCAACCAAAGCAGGACGAAGTGTAACACTGAAGCAGCGCCACACTGAAACTGGGGCGAAGAGCCGAATCAGAAGCAAATTGCCTGGTGTCAGTGGAATCTCCAGCGAAGCCATGGCTGTGGGTTTCGGATCGATATCCACACTGCAATAGGGACCCAGCTCAGCAGTTTTGAAGTGGATGGGAGCGCTTACTGCGATCTTTCCCAGCAGCCGCTGCCTGCCGATCGAAACTCCGCCGTGCTCGGCCATGATTTATTACTGCGGAGATTTGAATGGTGCCGGGCTCGAGGGTGGTGCAAGGGTCAAAACATCGGTGAACAGACACTCCCGGAGTGAAGAGCGTCCGACTGGAACCTTTGGCCACAACCCCTACCAGTTTCCAAGGGGGCAAAGAGAAAACAAGGTTGAAATTTCCACTACCCTCGTTGCCCTATCCCTCATTGGTATTGGAACGACCTGACCGGATGGAACTTTGATGGATCGCACTCATTAGGCTTCTGGACCTCACTCCCACGGCGTGTTCTCAAAACTCCTGTGGGCGTTCGGGATAGATCTCAAGTTTCAACAGGAAATGGAGAGAACTGGCTAGGCTCGTGCAACATGCGCAAACCCAGACAGCGAGGGCAGGGAACCATGTAATTGAATTGCCTGATGGGGGTCTCAGGGGCGAGGGCACGAGTGGGAATCTCACACAAGGGGTTTTCCGTGTTGTGCGATTCCATCATTGTGGGCACGGTCCTGGAGTTGTCCGAAATGATGATTGTGCCATGGCCGGTGCCGGGAGGGTTTCTACAGATGGTACACAAGGACGCGTCCGACGTGGAGGTCCTGAGCCCTGCCAGCGCCAGTGCGGCGGGGGTCCACATGAATTGAGCAGAGACACCGAGGTCCCGTGTCCAGTTCCGTGATTTGAAGAGCGCTCCCACGTGCCGTATGCGTGGGGCGTGCTTTCCTTGTTTCGTCGTAAACTTTCGCCTGAACATTCAAAAACTCTATCGAACCCTGGAGACTCTGTGCGGGTCATCAGATCTTGTCCCAAATCCTGGATCCTGCGCGCAAAGGGTGGCCATAAACCCAGAGTCTTTGCTTGTTTCTCAGTGGAGGTTGCGGATCAAGCCCAAACCCGGGATAGCAGTAATAGAGACGTCGTCGGGAGATATTTGCTCGTCCCCTGGGGACCGGAGGAGGTCTGTCGGCCAGTATTAAATATTATTTTCCTGAATAACGGCGGATATTTTTTTTAGTGAAGGGTTGTCAAATTAGAAAGTCCGACATCCCATAAGGATCCACAAGGATCCGGTAAAGTGATCCAGTGGCTTTCTTCCTCAAGTGCCTTACCCCTTCGCTCAACGAATCCTTGTTTTTGACTCACCTCTCGTCCTCGCTGACGCTTTCTTCAATACGATCCTATTCTCCTCGGGGTAGAACACCGCGCCACTGGATTCCTCCATCTCTAATCCTACCAATATGCCGATGGCTGGCGCATCCGTGCCCTTCAAGTCGGTTATGCCACTCAAGGCCGCGGCGACTCTTCTTTTGATTGAGAACTCGCACGCTATGTCATTTATATGGCCTGATCTTCGAGATCACTATCTGCATACGCTCGTTGAACGACTTGATAATAATGGCAATGAGGCCCATGCTGTATGTCCCCGATACACCATCATGTCTCCATCGTATGGCTTATTCCACATAGATCACTACGTTCATACTTGAAACACTCCCTCTTGAACCTCATGAATCTAACCCCAACCCACGTCAGTACGACAGCGTTTATACTGGCCTTCATGATGTCAAATTCAACTGTGCGCCCGGGAACCGACTTTCGGCGGGGCATATTCTAAATGGGATCGACGTTTGTCTGTTCTATTATTATTGATGAACAAGGCCTCTGACATCTTGTTATCAGTTCCTGGCATCAGCCGTGCTCCAAGGACAGTCAGTTTCGCGTAATCTTATCATTATTGCGGCTGCTCCCCCTTCAGAGGGTACCAATAACGTTGTTTTCGCTCCGTTTCAAGGCCATACTGTATGGAACCAGCTCGCACAAAAGCTGTCACAGGTATATTTTTCTTTGTCTAGGTGCGTGAGAATTCTGATAAACGCCACAGACCGCCGTTCGCTGCCACCTCATCCTGGGACCAAATCATGATACAGCCCCACTGATGACATTGTTTGAGGAAACAGTCAGTGATATATTTAGCCGTCGTCAAGTTGTGCTACGCATAAGCTTAGTATCATATATTGTAGTTACGACTGCAAGGTCACAGCGAAGGCTCTCTTCCATTTTCTGTGGACCCGACGAAGCTCACTGTTCGGATCTCAGCGAAGCCAAGCTATTCAGAAGGAGGTGAACGTTTTTCCTGTTCTTGCCGTGGCTATGTTCTGACCGAAGAATTATAGCTCATCCAGCCCTCCGTTCAAATGTACGTAAAGCACATCATAAGAAGTTCCAATTTTTATGCATTCTATCTAGTCACCATCACAACGTAACACCCCCCTCACCGCAATCTCACTTTCCCATTAGATCCCTCACCAAGGCCTCAGCCACTGATGCACAACAGCCGGGAGATCCTCCCAGCCTGGTCTCGCAACTCAGCAGGTTCATGGTCTATCAAAAAAAAAGGTTTATGGTGCCAAACCTGCCCGGCAACCCTTCTTTCGCGATGAGCGGGTTCGCGAAAAATATCGTCGGCAGCCTGCACCAATAATGCTGCCATTGGGCTCCCCAGTCCATGTTAACCCTGGTGGTCGTGCGGTCTCGCAGTCGCGCGCTGAGCGGATCATGCGGGTAGGTCAGAGCAGCCCAACAGATGTTCACCCCCGCCTCCATTATGGGTGGCCTCGAAAGGGCTCGCGCCTTTCGTCTCCCGAGGCAGAAAATACGGCACCGCCTGGACCTGTCGCCAACTACCACGAGGCATCTCCAATCACACCATACTTTGCGTCAAACCTGTCGTCCCCCGTGTCCCCCACCCCAACAGAAGATACTTATCTTAGCAAGGGATCCCAGTCCGTAACCAATCTAATTCCGGTTGACGGCCATACGTCGGCCGAGCCATCATGGATTAATACGCAATACATGTCCGCCATTCCCCCTCCGATTACGCAACAGCCTGACATGTCTATGTTTAATCCCCACCCATCAAATATGTATCTCGATAATCAGGCAATCGCGGGCCAACCTGAGCAGATACTCGCAGCACAATCTCCACCTAATTCGGCATACATCCCTGCTCCACAGATGACAGGACCGCCCCAAGACTCAATCTTCCATTCAATACCCCCCAACATGAATTCCCTCGCGACCCGTCCACGTCGGGCATCGCGCGCGTCGATACCTCAAGACGAGGAGCCATTCACATTCAATAAAGAATATGTAGCCGCAACAACTGCACTGTTTAATGAGGAAGTCTTGCCGGCTTACCCTGATTTTCCCTCAATCAGCCCCCCGGCTCAAAATAGACCCGAGCCTATCCCGGTGATGCGCACGTACTATATTAGCGGTGCTCAGCGGTCATTGCCGTCATCCCCATCCTATCAGGGGGGCAGCTCGTATTTTATGGAACACGTTCATCACATGCCCCAGCATGTGGAGGGCACAAACCCAGGGTTCGGAGTGGAGCAAGTAGGCATGTCCTACTCTTCGCCCTTCTCACCCAACAATAGTTCCTCGTTAACGGGGTGGGCAGGCTGAGTTCCCTCGCCTTGGTTAATTGCATCCCAAATCTTTGTAGGTGGCGGGTCTAATTCCGCCCAACTTTCCTTGTTCGCTTCGTTAACGCTTTATTCGGCCTGTTGTACAATCTAGTAATACGCTTCCCGGGACTTTGTAGAACCACATCTACAAGCAATTTCATGTTCAGTTGTTAGACTCTGGTTCTAGTAGGATGACATGTTGACTGCGACGTGGATACAATCAATTGCTAATAAATAACATCATTGTCAAGAACTCGAAGTCGTGGGGTCTTGGATGTCGACTTGGCATTGCTTAAATCATTCCCGAAAAAAGCGGACAGGGAAACGGAAAGTCACTTTTCGAATTCGAACCGCCGGGCTTTATAGGCATGCACTAAATGGGAACAGTGTGTCTATTGTGACTGTTCGGCATAAATCTGTGGTAAACCTCGGTGAGTCGGAGAAATAGGTATATATTCTAGAATTCTTGCCTTGATCGTTTTATCGGCACCTCCAGTGATCAGCCGTGTGCCGGTCATGTCAAATGTCGAACAAAAGACGCCCGCCTCCGCCTCAAGTGAACCAGGCTGTGGCACGTCCTCGAGGTTTTGGAACGGGGTTCCAGTGTTGTAATCCCAGAAAGAAAGCGTCCCATTGTCAGCTTGGTCATAGATCAGCATTTGGAGGAACCAATCATATTTATTTTCATACCTCCCGAGAAGAAGACGCCCTCGGCGTTGACCGACAGGGTGTTGATGATCGCGTTATGGCCACTAAAGTTAAAGACGAATGATCCCTCAGGGCATTTCCATTTTTTGATATTATTTCCCCCAGCCGAACCCGATGCAAAGGAATACTCTGTTGGATGAATAGCCAGGGCGCGCACCGACTTCTTATGATGAGTCAGGGTGACCATTGTTTTTCCGGCGGCAAGATCCCAGAGCCTGAACGTGTATTTGTTAACATCATCGGCGGAACCTACAACGCTTGAGAATCGTAACTGTGCACACACCTGACTGTGGAGTCCATGCTGCCGGTGATAACTTGAGGGTCAGATTCCTGACATTTGACATCTGCGACGGTCCCTGTATGACCAGAAAGGACATGTATTTGTGCCTTGGTCCGCATGTCCCACACCCTAGCGGATGCGTCTCGGCCAGCGGTAACGAGAACGTCAAGGGTTGGGTGTAGAGACAAAGAATATACGCCAGAAAGATGACCGTGATAATGCCGTATTACCTTGTTGGCCTCCAGGTCCCAACATTTCACCATCTAACATGATCATGTGTTCAAAAATCAGGATCGGGACCGGCTCAAGAGAATAAGCGCACCTTGTCCTCGCCGCAAGAGAAGAGATATGGGTGACGCGGTGACACCGCCAGCCCCCTGACTGTGGAGATGTGTCCCGTCAACGATAGCTTAAGCTCTCCAGACGCCAGATCCCATATTTTTATGACACGGTCGCCAGCACCTGTCGCAAACCACTGGTTCCCAGGCTCCACAGCGGCACTGCGTACCCAGCCCAGGTGTCCGGAAATGACGCGGACCAATTTCCACGGAGGATGGTATGTAGGTTTGATCGTCCGTGTGGTTTTGTGCAGCTGGAGTGCTTGGGAGAGTTTGGTGGAGGATGTGAATGTGGATTGTTGAGGAGTTGGTGTTTTGTCGATTGCAGCAATCATACGCGAAGTATTTGAATCAGCGGCTAGAGAGAAAATCAAAAAAAATCAATCGAGGGGGCAGAAGTATCACATACGTCCTGCGGTAATCATTTTCCGCTGCTCTTTTGGCACCGAAGGGCCAACAGGGCCTTGTTGGGATAGTAGGGCTGGCGGTAGTTCCTTGTAGTCTCGGTATTCATCGTTTATCTTTACAGAAAGGCGAAGTCGCGTGCTGCGTATTCCATGGATTAGAGCCCTTTGGTAAACCCAAAAGTTGCTCACCTTCTCTCATCCTCCTTAATTGACGCCTCTGGGTCAGCAGAGAAGATATCTCGTGTTCGTTTTGCATTTTGCCGGAACAGCGGTTCCAGAGGTGGTAGGGCTGCAGTGGTCATTTAATAGGACACTTGGGGGGGTATTTGGTACACTTTTTACGTTCAAGTCGTCGAACAATGACTGTGACAGAGATTTCGTTGGTGGAGTCTGTGGTGGAAGAGATTGTTTGGTTGCGTTGTGCTACGGGCTCTAGCACGATCGAGAACGCTTGGCGTCGCAGGTTGCCCTTTCACGTCTCGTCCTCCAGGAGCCACCCACGCGCGAGGGATAGACACATTCAATACTTGTAACTGTAGTCTGTAGATAGCTGTGTCGGGATAGCAGCTATGTCAGAAGCGATAGAGCTAAAGAAACTCGTGAAACAGTTGCAAACTGCTTCAAATGAATTGGTGAGAGTTTCGTGATGCTTGATGTGTTATGTGTGCTGACGGGTTCCCTTTAGGATGTTATCGGCGTCCTCAATATATTAAAAAAGGATTTTGAAGTAAATGAAGCAATTCTAAGGGTAGGTCATGTCCTAGATACCATGCCTGTTTCGGCTTTGATCTGGTATGCCATCGTTTTGATAGGAAAGCAAGGCGGGGCTCGCAGTTGGAAAGCTTCGCTCGCACGCGTCCAAGGAGGTGGCCGACCTCGCAAAGGAGATTGTGAAGAAGTGGAAAACGGCGGTCGAGAAGGCGAAGCAAGCCCAGGGTGGTTCAACAAAAAAAGATGTAAAACCAGGTGTGTCGCCACTCTCAAATTATCTGTGTGTAGCCACTCAAAGTCACCTGGGCTCCTCAGCACGAAAGCCCTCCACAAGCGACGCAAAAACACCTATCACACCCACTGGTTCATCAGGCAAAGTCGATGTGCGAACCGCCAAGAGTGACGGAGTCAAAGTCAGCGGAACCGGGGATTCGACCAGAGACAAATGCGCCGAACTGATTTATGATGCCCTCGCATCTGATTCTAGTGCTCGTGAGTCCAATCACAACGTATCATATAAAATCCCACTTAACGATCATCAAGCTGTTGACCTGATACTTAGGAGGGCACAAGCCATCGAAGCTGCGGTTTATTCTGACTTTGACGGAACGACTGCCCCCTACAAGGCCAAGATCCGCTCATTCTTCGTCAACTTGAAAGACAAGAACAATCCTGGGTTGAGGGAGAGCATCGTGAGCGGAGAGTTGTCTGAGAAAAAGTTTAGCAAAATGACAAGCCAGGTGGGCTGCTATCCGTGCCACCGCTGGTTACTTACACACCACCTGCGCTTAGGAAATGGCATCCGAAGAGAGAAAGGCAGCCGATAACAAAATTATGCAAACGAATCTGTTCAACTCGCTTGGCGCGGAAGAGCAGCAGGCAGAGACAGACGCCTTCCAATGCTCTCGATGCAAACAGGTGCGAATATACTTTTCGTGCTGAGCGCTCCTCACCTCCTGTTATGTAGCGTAAATGTCGATACCGACAGGCCCAAACCCGAAGTGCTGATGAGCCCATGACAGTATGTTCTCCCGTTTGTTGCAAAAAGGTATTACTAACGCCGGCTCTCAGACATTCGTTACGTATGTTACCCAACACCTCTATTATCTTGATCTATTCCTAAGTTCGTCACTTCGATTATTAGATGCGTCAACTGCAACAACAGGTCCGTTATATCCCACCCAAATCCAACCACTTCACCAATTATACGACAGGTGGAAATTTTCTTGAAGATGCTCGGGATCAGCCTACCAGATTATACCGTTCAAACCCCCATCGGGCCAGCAGCGTCCGCTTGCATCCATGTATATATATCGACCGAAACCTTTTTTTAGCCCCCGGCCCTCGTCTGCTATTCCATACGTCGGTCTAACATTTCAGAATCTATCCTCTCTGTTATTAATCTTAATACCTTGATGACCTGTGGCTCCCCCGCAGCATGGCTCCCCGGAAATCTAATTTGAATCCGCATATGGGATGAAATGATGGCGCACTCACCATTGGAACTAAGAACTTCCCCACTTGCCTTTTCGGTCGAGGTGGGATTTTGTGTCAGGCTGAGGTGTAAAACATCGAGGCGGGCGTAAGGGGAGGTATCAGCTCGAAATCCAACTTGAAACAAAACAATGAGGTATCTTGCGCTCAACGTCGGGTCTTGCCTCGTGGTGATACCCACTCAAGTGAATAGCGGCTAATAATCGACCCTCACCGATGTCAGGCCGAGGCCTCGCTATTATTGGCATCCAAGCGAGAACTGACAGCTGGCAGGGTGATCACACCCACGATTACTGAGGTACTGGCGCAGTGGAGCAGACTGGAACTTCGCTCCGAGTGCTCACTGGGAGTCCGTACCGACAGATGAGGCGTATAAAGCCCGCACAACTGCAGCATCAAATTCTTTTATTATTTGGGGCGCTCCAGCATCACTGTACCCAGCGAAGTACCTGGGAAACGTCCGGATACCAACTTTTGTAATACAAGGCATCGGCCGATGCGTCGGGGATGATACCACATGGGCACTGAAGTTTGCTCCGGGATCCTCTTGGCGTATGTGGCCAAGGGAAGTATCTGGAAGTGTGATGTTATGGGCCATATATCAGCTGTAGGGCGGGTTTACATGGAGCTGTTTCGGGCTAGGTCGGCGTATTTTTGAGGCCAGCCCAAGGGAGGAGATCACGGCGTAAGGGTAATCAGATAACTGAAATTTGTTATCTGATAACAGTGCCTGGGAATCTTTAAGCGATAATTTATCAGATGATCCCAGCCTTTTGCGTCCACGCGTTTCCGTTTCTATGACTTATGCCTACCAACATTTAAGAGAAGAATCGGACGGTACGTTTGAATTACCTCCCCATTTTGCTCCCACTCGGATTTCTCATCTGAAATGTCCAAACAAGAGGAGGAATCTCGTGTCGGGTCTGAGGACGGCCACCGCAGCCCAACCTCCGCCGTCACGGGCGCAGAGGATGTTTCTGCACATGAGGGTGTCAAGACAGTACAGGCAACCCATAAGGTCTACGGGAAGTATTCCAAGTGGTTCTTGTTTGTTAGGTGCGTTGTGCAACTGTCCTCGCGGTTTGGGGTGCTTACCGCCGCTCGGCTCCAACTAGTCTCGGGCTGGCTTCTTACATCTATTCACTGGACGGAACTACGACCTACACTTACCTGAATTATGCTGTATCCTCATTCAATGGGCTCAGCCTCATAAGCTCTATCCAAGTCGCTCAGTCTATCATCAGTGAGTTTGGGCTGTCCTTGTTCGGGTCCCGTCTGAGCCGCGTTCTCAGTTGCTGTTGGGAAACCCATCGTCGCAAAGGTCGCAGATGTAAGCTCCAGAGGCACTGCATATGTGGGGGTTTGTGAGTACCCAAATCCAAGATTGCTTTCGTGTGTTGACGTATTGGTGCGGGCAGTGATCTTTTATGTCATTGGTAATGCGCCCGGGTGCTCTTCCTTGGTTCCCATTCTCATTCTCCTATTCCTTAGGGTATGTTGTTATCGCATCCGCACAAAATGTTCAGACTATTGCTGGAGGAATCGTCCTTTATGCTGTGTGAGTCTGCCTCGTTTTTTGTGCGCTATTTATGTTCATGCTCTCTGTGTGCCAGCGGATATACGTACGTCCCACTTGATCCATGCAAGGCCCATTCGTGATTTGACTTTTTCTCAGGGGACTTCAACTCCTAACCCAAATTATTATTGCCGACCTCACCACGCTCAAGTGGCGAGGCGTCGTATCTTCACTCGTTTCGCTTCCATTTATCGTTAATGCATTCGTGGGCTCGAATATCTCGAGCGCCATCCTCAAGAACGCCAGCTGGCGGTGGGGTTGTAAGTGCTCGTTCTCAGTTTGGACTCGTGTACCAACTTGTCCTTTAGATGCCATGTTCGCTATCCTCATACCAGCTGCCCTTTCTCCCCTTATTATCACGCTGCTGTGGGCCGAGTGGAAGGCAAAGAAGCTGGGTATTGTTGACCAGGCCATGAAAAGTCCTAGCAAGGAAACTGAGCCTAAACGCTCCTATGTCGAGAGAATCATTTACACCTCTGGACAACTTGATGTCATTGGCCTGGTGTTGGTTGGGACATCGGTCGCACTTATCCTCCTCCCTTTGACTCTGAGCTCCAGAGCTAAAAGCAGCTGGCGTGATGGTATGCGCCCTTTAATAGTCATCCCGAGCTGTTCACGATTGGGTTCACAGCGTCCATCATTGCTATGCTGGTGGTTGGCATCGTCCTGGTTCCTGTCTTCGTCGTATGGGACTTTAAATATGCCTCTAAACCGGTTTTGGCGAAACGGTTCTGCTTGAATCGGAGTGTCATGATCGCAGCACTGATCGGCGCGTTCGATTTCGTTCGTCCCCATCTTCCAGCTTTTGTCATATCCATTGACGAACCGTGCAGATTTCGTTCTACCTTACCTTCACCTACCTCTTCTCGTTCGTTATTGTGGTCAAGCCATGGTAAGACTAGAATTTCTATCCAACAAGAGAACATCTAAGATCTGGATGCAGGTCCCTTGTCAATGCCACATACTTCATCCAAACCCAAACCGTGGCTCTCACCGTCTTTGCGATCATCGCGGGCTTCGGAATGCGTTTCCTCCACAGATACAAGGTTCGTCCGTGTAGGTTTCACCCTGGATTTTTGGCTGACCCCTGCCTTCCCTAGTATCTTTTGATCGCCGGCCTTGCCATTCGTTTGCTGTAAGATTCCTGCCCAGCTGATCTTTTCGTGGCGACTGAACCGTTGCACGCAGCGGTGTTGGTCTTATGATCCACTCTCGAGGAGCCAACGGATCAGATGCGGAACTAGTATGGACGCAGATTCTCCAGGGCATGGGCGGCGGGTTTGCCGCCATCGCCTCGCAGGTTGGCGCGCAGGCATCTGTCCCGCATGCCGACGTCGCGATGGTGACCGCCCTGGTGCTGCTGTTCACCGAAGTCGGAGGGGCCATTGGCAGCGCCATCGGTAGGCGGCTGGCTACCTTGGGCGAGTATCCGGTATTGAACCATCGTTGACAGCCGGCGCTATTTGGAGCAACATGATGCCTCGTCGTCTGGAGAAGTACCTTCCATTCCTTAACGAAACGGCTCGAACCGAGCTGTACGAATCTATCATAACTGCAAGTGCGAAACCCCGGGGCGACCCCATCCGAGAGGGCGTCATCCTCGGTCAGTTCCAAGGCTCTCCGCTTGACATTTCACAAGCTGACCACTGCAAAACAGCCTACGACGATGTCATGTACCTCATGTGCATCGTGGCAACGATCGTCGGCGTGGTGCCCCTCCTCCTGTCCTTCTTCATGCCGAATTGGTATCTGGGCAACCAGCAAAACGCGGTGGACGGCGTTGACCTTGCGGGCGAGCGGGTGGTTGACGAGAACGAGGCGAGACGCTAGATCTATGATGACCTTATATAATCACCTCGGAATTTTGTCCGAGTTTTGAATGGACCACTTACTACTTACTGATGTTAATATATTCATGATGTCTACTGTGGTTTTCTAATCCCACAATGTTATTTTGTCTGCGAGTGGGGGGCGTTTTGTTAGTATGGCGAGCACTAGCCCCTGGTCCTGCGAACACGCGCATCCGCGATGGCTGCTCCGCCTACAAGGAAGACTTGCTTGCCAGCCCTCTCATATGACCATGTAGAATTCGAGGGTACACCGATCCAAGCGGCCCCCTCATGTTAGCATGGTGATTAGGGACGAATTCGCTTATTCATTGCTCAATCAATCAGCCCTCCCAGACTCCAAGGGTGAAATAGATCTGATTGACGACAGAAAACAGGAATGATGGCGCAGGAAGAGGGGAATGTATCCTCAGATATACCTTTCACCACGATCAGATGCCGGGTGTATAACCCCCTCGAAATAGCTCGCCAATTTGTAGAGATCGGACCGGCTTCCGGTCATGGGGTGGTCCTCTATTTGCGGCGACGAATAGGCGTGTTGGGGCATGGTTGGAAGCATAGAAACGGCCGTGTCGGGAGGTGTGATACGGATGCAAAGTAGAAGGTTGCAATTGCACGGGAGATCGACAAGGGCCCACAGCGAACTCGGGAATCCCAGTTGTCTTCCCAAAATAGCTCCATCCCTGGGCCTCGCTCGCCGAAGTTTGATGAATGTAAGACTCTAAACTCGTTGGCGTGACATGCAAGTCGCAAAAAATTCGAACCCAGGGACTGACGGACGAGAAGCCGGGTTGATGTATGTATCCCGGAATCATCACAGAATCTTCCACGGGTTGAACTGGATCGCTGATTCCGTAGTCGTGCCACGATCCCGCCTGGTGTTGGGCTGTAATCAGATTGTACCAGGGGTCCAGCTATGAAAAACGCATCAACAATGGGTGCATTGACGACAACATCCCGACGTACGATAGCGTCTTGCCATAGTTTAGAAATATCCAACCAAAGCTCCGCACCTCCTCTCCCTTTTGGCCAAAATAGAGCTCCGTTTCGTACACCCAATGGACGGTTCCGGCTACGCAGTCTCTCAGGGCCTGAACATATGCCCGGACGTTGTCCGCTGTTTCGTCGGCCAGAGGCCGTGCGGGGGAGCCCCACCAGTTCCAAAGACTGGGCCCTGGGGGCGGAGCGAGGAGCGACCGCTCGGCGTGTGCGAACTTGGAGAATAGAGACTTGATGTGTACGGCCGCGAGGTTCATAGCGCCTTGTACGGAGAGCTTGTTGTTGTGCACGAGGAATGATATCAGGTTGTACTTTGCCTCGTACGGGCGTGCGGTATACGCTACAATATCCTGCAATGAAAGAAGCTGGTTAGTGTAGGGTAGACTTCGGGGTGCTAGCAGACGAACCAGAGTCCAAGCGATAATGCTACCCGCAGAGTCCCTGATTTCTCCGCATTCCCTCTCTGCGCTGGGGTATTTGAGGTCGTTGACCAATTCCATCAGATCAAAGACCATCCGAAACCCCGTAGCCTCCCTGCGAAGTTGAACATGGACGTCCAAGTTGGAAGGCATTTCCATGTTGATGATCTTCGCCTGGGCCGAGCGATAGCTACGAACAGATTCCGCGAAATTCGAACACCAAAGATCGGTTGGATGGAGGCGCTGGATGCTCGGGATAATGCTACGGCCGAGAGATATCATCAACAAAAAGAAGAGTGTGCAACTGGAGTGCTTACTGCTGAAAAAGTGCGTGGTTGCCAAAGCTCTCTGTCCAGCCCATGCCTAGATCCGAAGGCGCGTCGAGCCATCCACACCCGGCCAAATCATCCGCCTGATCCGCTCGAGAGTTTGAGAACACGAGCAGACTGAGGAAATCCGCCGCCACACGCAACTGCGGTGTGTCGCAGATCGGGAAGCACAGCGCCGCGAGGAGTCCGACCTTGGACGAGTGGACGATGGATTGTTCTGCTGAACCGAGTGGAACCGAGTCGCGGAGCCACTGCTCTGAGGCGATGGAGGCTGGCTTGCAGCGGTGGTTGGCGCGTAGCTCGAAGGCACTGCTGATTGTGACGAGATCGGGTAGCTGAACGCTGAGGTTTCCGCTGGACATGGCGGGCTGAAAATTGCAAATGGCCAGCGTTTGACGGGCAACAACTTCAACCGACCGATGGCGACAATTGCCCAGCGCTTAGTATAGGTGTAAATGCTGATGAGTCTGTAGGACGTTTGAACGTTGTTCATATACGCTGTCGAGGGTGCTGTTCAACATCAAGGAAACAATGTTCCCACGGGCACGAAGCGTGTTACACTCTCATCTTGAACATGAAAAATACGACTACAGGACCGTTTCGATGGATCGTTGCTAATTATCGTTCGAGCCAACGAATAGTATCCACACCACCCACCGCACCGAGACAATACTCGATCACCCCGGACCTCCCTGGCTCTATTCTATCGCAAGCCAAGCATCAAATCAGTGGGAGAGATCATGCCATCCCAAAAGCAGCCAAGTCTGTGGCCCCCATTCCGATCGGGGCAGTGAGAAGCCCGCATGCCTGGTTAGCGGTCGCATCAGATGATGAGCCCAGGGATGCTGTGAAGGCGGAGTGGATGATGGATCACAGGATCCGTGTTCTTGTCCTTGAAAAGCTTGACACGGAGATGTTGCACCGAACGGTCCGAACAATGTTAGATTGGCCGTGATGTTGGATCTTGGGATACTGAGCTGAGGTAGTCGTGTAGTTTTACAGTGCCGATGCAAGCGATAGTAGCATTGAACGAGAAACAACAGCGTTGAGAAACTTGGAGTGTGATCAGAGCTTTGATCTATTTTGGCGCAAATTCTTATCTACAACATCATGACCACACCCACACCCAATACACAACTCCTCACACCCCTACACGTCTCCTACATCCAGAAGCTCGGCCAGGTTCGTCCTGCACATTCAATACCCCACTTCTGACCCCCACCAGAGCAAAGACGACCTCTCCTACCACCTCACTGCGCACCTCCGTCTCAATGCCATCTACTGGGGCCTCACCGCCCTCTGCATCATGGGCCGCCAGGACGCCCTCGACCGCGACGAGATGATCGCGTTTGTGATGAGCTGCTGGGACGAGGAGGCGGGTGCGTCTTCTAGATCGCCCGTGTGTGTGGCTGCTCACCCAGATGTATGTAGGAGCGTTCGGCGCGCACCCGGACCACGACGCGCATCTGCTCCCAACGCTGAGCGGGATACAGATCCTCATCATGCAGGACGCCCTGGACAGGGTGGACGTCCCACGCGTCGTTGAATGTGTGTTGTCTTGCGATCTGCGGGTGGCATCAGGGAAAGGTCGTCTGTTCTTAGCGGTCTGACGCAGCCACATGTTCTTCCAAGCAACGTGGCTACATCACACCCAAGGCACACAAGCACATCTGTGCTTTCCCTGATGCACCCGAATGGCCTCAGGCGCTGCTGATCAATAACTCCAGTTATCCTTTCCCTACAACAGCCCTCGGGCGTATTCGCGGGCGACATGTGGGGCGAGATCGACACCCGCTTCACCTACTGCGCCGTCAGCGCCCTCTCCCTCCTCGGACACCTCCACCGACTCGACAAGGTCAAAACGGTCAACTACATCGCCCAGTGCCGCAACTTTGACGGCGGATTCGGGAGCTGTATCGGCGCGGAGAGCCATTCCGCCCAGGGTGAGTCCCAAGAGAAATCATCATGTGCATCAATTAACTGTATCCTAGTATTCGTATGCGTCGGCGCACTCGCAATCCTGGACCGGCTTGATATCATCGATGGCCCCACCCTCGGCTGGTGGCTCGCGGAACGGCAGCTCCCCAACGGCGGGCTCAACGGCCGCCCCGAGAAGCTCGAAGACGTACGTCCCTCCCTTTTCTATTTACCCGCACTCACGTGTTTCCAGGTGTGTTATAGCTTCTGGGTGCTTTCTGCGCTATCCATCCTCGGCAAGGTTCCCTGGATCGACGCGGATAAGCTCGCCTCCTTCATCCTCTCCGCCCAGGACGCGGAAGGCGGAGGCATTGCGGACCGGCCGGGCGATATGGTCGATGTCTTCCACACGCTCTTTGGTGTTGCAGGTGCGCGCGATTCAATGCCCAAGAGCTCCTTCTCATGCATTCTTTATTCTTTATTCTTTCCTGTGATCGGTTGACCTCGGTGCTAGGGCTCTCGATCCTCGGATACCCGGGCCTGGAGGACCTCGACCCCGTGTACTGCATGCCTGCGGCCCTCATCGAGGCGCGCGGGCTGAGGAAGGGGTGGAAGGCACTCGAGCGGCGCCGTGTGTGATTGGAATGGGGCTGATGGCGTTTAGTGTCGGCATAGCTCGCACGATTTATGCAGAGTTTCATGTTGGATTTCAATACTAAGTATGCAATGCGATCGCATGCTGCTGGCTAGTGCCCGCATATCCGGCTCTTAACGGGGCCAGATACTACGCCCGACCCTCGCGCAGGTGATGTAATGTCCCGGTACAATAAAAGGGATTCCGCTCAGCTGCGACCGCAACGGCTAAAACCTGTATCAGCCACAGTACCAATGTCCTATCTGTTGGGCAGTCCGATTCACTCCGGACATGGGTGATGCCCTGAATGCCCAGAGTCATACTCAACGACAAAGCCTCGTTTTAGTCAATGATACGGCTGCTATGTTTTGATGGTTCGAATCTTAGAAGGCTGAGAAACACAACAGGGTGAATCTTGCCGCAGCCACATTGCTGGCCGGATGTTGAGACTGCTACCATCTCGCTCTCCTTGGGGCCGATTGAAAATCACGGTCATCATCACCCGGTCGATTCAGTCATGGGCAACGTGAGAAGCATTCTCCCATAGTCGCCGGTCTTCCTGATGTAAAGCAGCAATCACGACCCCGCCCAGTATCTGCGCCTTGGTCTTCGAAATGATGTTTTCACGACCCCAGCTTTTTCAACCCCAACTCGGGTACGGGCGGTAGTGCTTATTTTAGCGCAAACGGCCAGCGTCCTGTCATGCTTACCGTCGTCATGGCCAACATCAAACTCAGGCTGTCAATCAACAGCGAGCGATCATGATATTGATGCCTCGGTGCATATGCTGCGTGTAAGGGTCCAAGACATGGATTCAATATCTGTGCCCTCGAACCTGATTGTGCCGGGGCTCCTGACTGACAACTTATAGAGTGACTCTCAAATCTTGAATTGAAAGCCCAATTGTTGTGTATAAAATGCATAATGTAGCATAGTTTACACTTAAAACACAACATTATTTTTATCCGGGTTAATTGTGGGCCAGCGTCCCTGAGGACAGTTCATCCGTGACGGGGACGGAGAATCCGAAAAAGGAAATTTTAGAATCAATAAAACGCACACGGAAAATTATTATCATGCTTACCCAAAACCACCATGACCGACCTCACTGTGCTCGTGTCCCCGACGCCTCTGTACCCCGCGCAGCGGGCTGGATTTGCATTTGGCCGGGGCAGCCCCCGCCCTGTCAGCCGCCCTATCATGGTCACACTCGAGACAGAGTCGGAGTCGCCTGAGGAGGAGGCTGACACACCAAAGTCCCAACTTTCCTGGCCTTCAAAAGGGAGGCGTGCATCGACGGATGCGGATTCGTCTCTTCTTTCTCCCCCAGCCAACACCTGGAAGGCCCAGCCGCAGCCCAAGCCCCGACCCAGACATCGTCCCACACGATCCCAGAGTGCACCGCCGGAGAGAACGCTATCCAGAGAAGAAAAGTCACCCATCATCGAGACATTCCCGGCGACCATCGCTTTGCGCCCGAAACCGAAGCGCAACTTTACAGCTTTTACTACTGGAACGACGAGGGGCGGAGAGCTCGTCAGGCCACCCCCACCACTGTGTGAGTGCAGCAGCCGTGTTTTAGCAAGCCTCTGAAATTAACTCCTATTGTTCAAGTACGCCCCACGACTTTTTGGAGAAAGAATCGCCGCTCAGGAGTCACCGGAGCATCCTATTCCCCATCATACCACCTCATCCGCCGCTCGACCTTCATCGCCGCCGGCCTGACGTTTGACGCGCCCATCCACGATCTCAGCGCCTTCTGTGTCGAAAGCCGCGTTGGATTCATTGTCATACCCCCTGAACAAAAGTTCCAGTAACCCCATGCCCTCCATGTTGGGCCTCGCAGTGTTCGTCGTCGTCGTCGGGTCCTGCTGCGCATCTAAGCAGTGGGAGACGGGGCTGGTGTCCAAGTCTCGTTACGATGTAAACTATAGACAGGTGGCTGTGCCCGCCGAGACCACGCTTGCACCTACCACTTCCTACAGCTACGACTATTGGTGGCCGTACCCTCCCGCTGGAGCACCCACGACGACCAGCTCCAGCCCAATTTTGACTTTTGCCATCCTCTCCGCCACCTCTACCATACCCGATCCCAATTCTGCCGGGTTGTCATATGCATCGATTGGAGTATCTTTGAACACGACCATGTCCACATCTACATCTACGACAATGTCGTCCTCGCAGTCTGCCAGCACATCCTCTGTTCCTCCCGTCTCCTCAGTGTCTCAGATTCCTGTTACGCCTCTTCAAACCATATCACCATCCTCTGGATTCAAGCTGATTTACCTCGCTCCAGCCTTCGCGATGCTAGGTGTAGTCCTGGGCGGTGGTGCCGCCTGGATAGCGTACGGGTGTTGTACCCGCGGACCCCGCCTTCGTACCGATGACAACGAGCTTGGCGGCCCTGCTTACTCTGGTCTAGCCCTCAACGCACATGATTACGACGAGGGCTTTGAGGCTGGCGTTGAGAAACACGAACGTGTTGGATTCTCGTGGCCTGCAATTGAGAAGCCGCAACCAGAGCTGCCGGAGGACTTCCCAGGAGAAGGCGACCCATTCATTGTGCCGCCATTGTCCATCGTCAAGTCCAAGTCCACCGCCACGCGTGCATCGGCCGAGAGGGCGCGGTCCGTCAAGTCCGCCCGGCCCGAGCGGTCCCCAGTATTTTCAGACACCACGTCGTTGGCGCTCCTTGATTTGGACAGTGACGACGAAGCCGATGCGGAGCAGGTCCCATGGGAGAGCCTTCGGCATAAGAGCATCAAACGCGGGATACTCGAGAAGGTGAACAATGAGGAGCAGTCGTGGATCAGCTCCCTACGGGGCATCCGTGGTGACGGGACGGGAGGACGCGGTCTGGGACGCAGATCGAGAAGGCATACACGCACGGACTTGGATCTGTGTGTCGGGGACGTGCCTACCCGCGCGGTGTCCACACGCACTACCGCCCCCTCGGTGTATTCTACCCTCACTGCCCCCGACCCCGACCTCTCTGTGGAGAATTGGACGCGTGGCAGCGGATTCAAGATTGTCGTCGAATCTCCCGCGCCGCCGCCCCTCGCGTCTCTCGCCCGCAACTGGGCCTGGGGCGGGCCCGAGCCGGAGGAAGATCGTTACACTCCTATTCCGCCCCGCGCGAGCCGCAGTCGGAGTCGAAGTACGAGCCCTGTAAAGTCTCATAGCCGAAGTGCGAGCCCCGTGAAGCCTCATAGCCGGAACACTAGCCCTACGAAGCCACGCAGCAGAGCGCGTGCCGCGTGTGTCCTCCCACAGAGCCCATCGCGGATCACCAGTCCGCCTCTCGAGGATATCCTGTGCTTCACGCCCCGTGTTGGGTCAAGTGCGCGCGCGGGGTCGTCTTCCCCTACCAAGACCCCGGGCGCCCGTGAGCGGGAGAGGGGAAGGGGGAGGAGGCTGCGCTCGCCACGCGCGCCGGCGCTTCCGTTCCCCGCAGGCGATTCGGGTGTGTATCGTGGCCGCCTCGCCAAGCCTGTGCATGCCCGCCGCCCGGCTGCGCAGTCGGTTGCGTCGTCGGCGTCTTCGTCGAGGTCCGGGGATGAGATGGATGAGGCGCTGAAGAGGGTAGAGAGGATCGTGGAACGGAGCTGGAGCACGCGTGATTTGGGTGTGGGCAGTTTGAGCCCTACGGGTTTTGGGAGGCGCGTATGATACGGGATATCTTGTGTTTCTTTTGTTTATTATTATTATCACATTCTTTTTTGCTCAATTATCAAAGGCAGATATAAAATAGTGCGAGTCTGCTAGTCTTTCGATGGGTCCAGCTATAGTACTAGGGTCTGGTAATATAACTCCATGACAGAAATTCGTGTATGTATAAATGTGAGCCTACCCAGGAATTCAAGGCTGAATTTGAGGATCAGTGCACATTCATAGCTGATGACTACATAGGCACTGTGATTTCACAAGGCAATCCCAGAATAACGTAGACTACTAACACTATAACCCGGTGTTGCCAAGTCAAAACCACTTTGGATGATAAAGCGTGAAAGCTCCCGCAAGGATACCAGAGTCTTACATGAAAGATGACTTTCGAATCCACGCGGTTTCATTCAATGGCCTAATTTTCCCCGAGGGACTTCTCGGTTCTTTGACTCCCGCCTCAACATTCCGACATCACATACCTATGGTGCTTTTTCCGAGTAGCAACAGAGCAAGCGTCGGCGGCGTTCAGCTGAGCGCCAGCCTGGTTTGGGACTTCGACTATTCGGTAGGGTCCTATTTACTTTCATTCTCAACTCCGTCGCCCTCACCGACGCAGATGTGAAAGACCTGCAAGTCACGGCATCAACTTGTGTCAATTCCCGCAGGAGCGACCACTATGTGGGGCCGGTAGTTCGTTTTCAGCTACCAATGGGATGTTGATGCTGTAAGAGGAACGCCGATGAAATGTTTGATATAGGTCTCTTTGAACCGGGCAGCCATGTCGTATGGCTATGCGCTTCCAGGAAATCTTCTCAAGAGAAGGCGGCATCCGGGTTCAGCAAGTACACTAACTAGCAGCGGGGTGGTGGCACTGGCATCGTCACCAAAAGACCGTCTTTTTGTGACGATGACCACACTTTCTGATACCCTTGGTCGCTTTCAACTGCTAAGCCATCTTGGTATGGCGGGGGAATCATATCAGAGGATCACAGAGTGGAGCTGGAGCACGTGTGGTTTGGGCGTGGGCAGTTTGGGCCCTACAGGCCGCGGGTTTTGGGAGGCGCGTGTGATATGGAATATGTTGTATTTCTTTCGTTTATTATTATCAGATTTTTTTATTCAGTTCACGAGAATGATTAGAGGTGAATACGAGTCCGTCAGTCACTCAAGATAATCTACCTGCCCCGCCGATCTACGGCCCTCCTTTATCGCACTGCCGGCACTCTTGGTCACGTTTAGACGCTAGGACCCACCAATGCGAGTGCCTACCGGGGCACGCAATGTTATCACAGGCAGGGGTATCAGTGATAGTATTGGTAGTGAGAGTTTTCAACGTTTTTATCAGATGGGAGCGACCTGCCTATTTCAGGAGGCTTCGCCACGATGCGCCAGCTAACGTGACCCGTCTGGAGGGGGTGGTCCTCCGGTAATCAACAGGTAGTGGCGTCCCGGCAGGTGGGATCTCGAGCCTTGAGCTTGGGGGTTTGAACCTGAAACATCGAAACGCGCATTCTTGTGCAGTCCCCCATGTCCATCCACGCCGTTAAACGTGCCCAAGCGCACCTCGCTTGGGATAACAGGTAGGAGCTCCCATTTGTGCGAGGCCCAAGCATAACCCAGTTCTCCGGGCAGCATCCCCCCCGTTCTCACAGTCCAATCGGGGGACACCGTCACCTTCGACTGCCTCGACGCCTCCAACGGCCAGATCACACGCGACTCCACCACCGACACGCTCGCCTCGCTCGTCTTTGCACAGCTGGACCAAGTGAATGGGCCCGTGTACGTCCAGGGCGCCGCCCCGGGAGACACGCTGCAGATCGACGTCCTCGCTCTGCGGCCCGCAGACTGGGGCTGGACGGCGCTGATCCCGGGGTTCGGGCTGCTGAGCGACGAGTACCCCGCGCCGGCGCTGAAGGTGTGGCAGCTGGACACCGCGCGCGGGTGTGTATACTTTGATGCAGCGAGGAGGATTAGGATCCCGCTGCACCCGTTTGCGGGGGAGATGGGTGTAGCGCGCGGGGTCCCTGGCGCGTTCTCGACGATTCCGCCGTATAACACGGGTGGGAATGTGGATACTAAGCATTTGACGGAGGGCGCGACGGTGTTCTTGCCGGTGGAGGTGGAGGGTGCACTATTTTCTGTTGGGGTGCGTCGGGTGCAAGATAGCGTCTGGCTGCTGGCTAATGCACAGCTCGTAGGATGGCCACGCGGCACAGGGTGATGGGGGTAGGTCGAATGTGCCCTGTAGAACATATGTCCTACTCACTGTATTCTCCTAGAGGTCTGCGGCGAGTCTTATCTCTTCAGTCCAGCACTATCATAACCGCCCAAAACAGGAACGGCCATCGAAACCCCCATGAACATTTCCGTGCGCCTTACCGTGCGCAAAGATCGACCTTATACCAAGACACCGCACTTTATGACCCCCGCGCCAGCCGCCGAAGCACAGGCGCGTGGCGGAGGCTACTACTGTACAACAGGCGTAGAGCCAGATCTCAGAGACGCCACTCGCTCAGCTGTGCGCCATATGATTGAGTACTTGGGCGCAGTGCACGGATTGGAACCCGTAGAGGCATACATGCTATGCAGCGTCGCGGGGGACCTGAGAATACATGAAGTGGTGCGTCCGTTTCCGTTGTTTAGATCTGCAGGAGGGCTGAACGTGTTTCTGAAAGGTGGATATGCCGAATTATGTGGTACGTGCCAGAGCTCATTGGTAGCATTTGGGATATTGAGCATTTGTGTAGGTGGGAATGATGATGCCCCAGGACATCTTTTTGGGCGACGACGCCAGCGAGTAAATGTGGAGAGGTTGAGGATGTTTTTCGCGCGGTGGATTTGTAGTTTCTGTAATATAGTCATAGCGTTCGCACATAGGATCAAGTTCAGGAGTGGAACAAGGTGTTGTTACAACTCAGGATGTGATACAATAATAATCGCTCTTCGGATGTGACTGCTCATTGGACACAGCGCTCGAGCAGTACTGGCGTGATGGATGGATGAATGAAATCATACACAGCCAGGCGAGTAACACACCATTCACGTCCGCCTACGCCGTTCTTAACCAGATAAACGGACCCTCAAGCAAGGGCATTGCCACTGTCAAGCTTCGATCCAGGGGCTCCAGCGGCCTCCCCCTCAGCGTCTCTTCATCCCAATCCTGATCAAGCACAATCACAAGCTCCTCCTGCCAGTGGGCCAACGAGCCTACCCGGACACCACAGGCGATAAACGAAAACGCATCTCGGTTTAGGTAGTGGAGGAGGGCAGTGACAGCCGTTTCCATGGCCGGGAGATTCGATATATCAACATGAATGGTTGTGGCGAGTTGCGGGCGGTTAATGGTGTACATCATACATCAGCAAAACAGAACACTACTATGGCCACTATGGCCACTATGGTACACTATGGTACACTATGGACTAGTAGACCCTCACTATGGACTACTCTGTAGTAGTCTATAGTAATGTTCTGTTTTGCTGATGTAACCTTTGATATACTCGGTGGGGATGGTCCCGCGGGGTCGCGCCCGAGTTTCAGTAGCATTGTGAATAGGTCGCATTTTGCTCGCGGGGCTAGAGTGAGGGAGATGGGTGTGGTGGTCAGATCACAACCTTGGCGGCGAACTCCTATCTATAGTAGGGGCATCCGAAGCAATTTAAGTTGAAACCACAGTACTGAACGCTGGTAGGAATGATGTCCATGAACACGAGCCACTTGTCGTAAATCAGTAGCATCTACATACTAATCCGTATTTTTCCGGTTCCCGAAGCCACAAATTTTAAGGGATAATGGTTCATAGATTCGCGTGACACTCATTTCACGGACTATCGCAATTGCGTATGGTCTTCAGCGATGTTTAATACTATTGCTGTCTCGATTTTTGGGATTGGACGCCGGTTATGTCTAGCTAATGACACGGAGCCGCGTTTCAAGCTGAGGCTTTGCGTTGAGCGGTTATGAGTTCATCTACTCCAAGTCAGCAATTTTATATTGGACAGTGGCAATGGTAAGGCGACGATAAAGAGTCCCATCGATTTCCCTGTAGATATATGTCCATCGGACTATCTGAATGATTTTCATCGAGTTTCGTATGGTGGCCATAGCATACAGATACGTGTAGCACTAATCATAATCAAACCTGATCTGCGTCCCAGTTTCCGCCAACGCCAGCAGGCGAGCCTCATCTAAGGGTCCATCACACTCATTTAGAATCGTCACATTGGTAAAAACGGTGATGCTGGGGTTGGCGCGTGCGGCTGTGACTCTCGCTTCGAGTATGTCCAACAGGGAACCCGGGCTTTCCGTAAAAAAGCTGATGTTTAGTGTTGTGAGGCGTGGGGCGATGGTGCCCTCGCCAAGTGCGCGCATAATCTCTGGATACTCATAAGAGTTACCATTGAGCCAAAGGATTTTGAGATTGGGCATTCGAGCCAGCGTCTCAGACAGGCTCTCAGGAATTGGGAATAAGGAGAGATCGAGTTCCTGAATTACGTCGCACAAGACCGGCCGTAACACAGACAATGACCAGGGCGAAGGGTGTGTCCACATTCCCAGCTCCGGCTGAAATTTTCGAAGGCAGGGAAGATGGAGCGCATGGAGGAACATCAAACTATTATTCTCCGAATCGAAGAATTCAACATGGAGGGTGTGGAGAGAGGGTAGGACGGCTGGGTGATGAGAAAGCTCGATTATTCTTTGAAGAGCAAGGTTGTCCACGGCGGATACGAAGATATGGCATTCCTGAAGGGAAACACACCTACGAACGATATCGAGGCATTCATGTGCAGGGATTGAGGTCGAATATAGCTGTAGGGTGGTCAATTGTTGCCAAGGCAGTTGAAAGACGCAATCTCCAGTAGTCTAGGCACTCGAACTCTAATGAGAACGTGTGGAGTTCGGAGCATGACTGAAAGCGGTGGCGACGAGGGTTGGGTTGGGTGTATGGTCATCATCCTCAACGAAGACATGGATACCCCGAAGAGCGCGCAACGCGTCAGCAGGGAGCGTAAGGAGCCGGTTGAATGTTGTATATTGAGGTGTAATTGAGGAACGAGCAGCGATGTATGATAGGGAATAGAAAGTCGACACCAGGAAGGAAGCCGCAACGTACTCGCCTGAACTGATGATTCGATTGACAGTGTGGATTGAGAAGCTCTGGAAATCCAAGTATGATGGGGTCTAGCTGTGGAATCAGGTTGGCCTGGGCATGAATCTGAAGTCAGCCCAGAGGGCGGGCGTAGAGAGGGCGATGGCGCGCCATTGGAGCAGACGGAGGTCACTAGGAGCCTGAGTTCGCCTGGATGAAGTGGAAATGCTGTTTGTGGCGTACATAATTCGAGGAATATTGTTTGGATGATTTCGATGGGCAACACCATGCTGGGGGGGTGGACGTTGCAACGTTGAAATCAATGTTGAAGTTTGAAACCTGCTGGTGCTGTTTGGCAATAGCCTCTGTAAGGTCATCATAGACCCAAAGCGCATATCCGATTCGAATTCTCATCAAGTACATTTGAACTGCGCACCAACCACCGCTGCCAACCAACCTCAATTGCTTCAGGGTACTTAATGCCCCCGCGGCTTGGTCGCTCAAATTAATGGAACGATAAGTAGCTCACTTGTCCAAGATCGGACTCCTGTGCTTCCCGACGTAATACACACTGCAGTTTTCCTCAGCCTGCTGGTGTTCTCGGATTCCCAAGCGGACCAGGTTAACGAGTTGGCCGAGAGCTTCGTCAACCATGCTCTTTTTTAGTAGTAAGCATTCCGGTTGCTCCAGATATTCGTATCTTCGGCCTCATCAGAGCTTACTTATGCCCTTTATCACTCGGCGGCGAAATTTGGTATTTCGCCCAAATTTGACACTATGTACGATATTGCTGTTCTACATTTACCAGGTACCTGTATGTAAATACTCGCTGGCGTTGTTATTCGAAGAGATAGAGATGTCCTGGGGCATCAGCTTGAACATGCGCCCTGGTGTCGTCTGTTGTTTTGTCGTCCAAAGATTGAGACTCCCCTCTCTTGCAAATGAGGGGGTCAAAGGTACCCGTTCGCTCGCCCACCTTGCTAGCCCTCGTCTCTCAAGGCGGCGTACCGCTAGACCACTTTTTCGATGAGTTTCGCTGCCAATTTGGCTAATTAGTATGTGGGTATCGGGCACAGGCTTGGCAAGGGGCCCTCGTTCCGCGATCTGGCCCCATGTACGGCTTGCTGGGCATCTAATGTGCACGTCGTAGACCCATATAAAATACCACTACGCCAATTGCGCTATCTGAATGATTTCCATAGAGTTTCGTATGGTGGCATAGCCTACAGATATGTGTAGCACTAATCCTAATCAAACCCAATTTGCATCCCAGTTTCCTTTAACGCCAGCAGGCGGGCCTCATCGAAGGGTCCAGAGCACTCATCCAGAATCGTCACATTGGTAAAAGCGTGATGTTGCCACTGGCGCGCGCGGCTGCCACTCTTGCTTCGAGTATGTCCAACAGGGAATTTGGGCTTTCCAAAAAATCGACGTATAACGTTGTTAGGCGCGGGGCAATGGTGCCCTCACCAAGCGCACGCATTATTCCTGGATACTCATGAGAGTTACCGTCGAGATGAAGGATTTTGAGATTGGGCTTTCGAGCCAGCATCTCAGACAGGCTCTCAGGAATTGGAAATGCGGCGATATCGAGTTCTTGAATTGCGTCACACAAGACTGACTGTAACACAGACGATGGCCATGGCGAAGGGTGTGTCCGCCTTTCTAGCTCCGGCTGAAAAATTCGAAGGCGGGGAAGGTAGAGCGCATGAAGGAACATGAAACTATCATTGTTTGAATTGGAGAATTGAACATAGAGGGTATGGAGAGAGGGTAGAACGGTCGGGTGACGAGAGAGCTCGATTATCCTTTGAAGAGCAAGGTCGTCCATGGCGGATATGGAGATGTAGCATTCCTGAAGGGAAATGCACCTGCGAACGATATCGAGGCATTCATGCGCGGGGATTAAGTTCGAATATAGCTGTAGGGTGGTCAGTTGTTGCCAAGGTGCGTTGAAAGACGCGATGTCTAGGTAGCCTCCTATGCGCTTGGAGTTTATTGAGAACGTGCGGAGTTCGGAGCATGAGCTAAATGCAGTGACGACGAGGGTTGGGTTGGGTTCATGGTCATCATCCTCAACGAAGGCATGGATGGTCCGAAGAGCGCGCAACGCGTCAGGAGGGAGTGTTAGGAGCCGGTTGAATGTTGTTATATCGAGGTCTAATAGGAGGAACGAGCAGCGATGTATGATAGGAATAGAAAGTCGACGACCAGGAAGGAAGCCGCAATGTACTCGCCTGAACTGATGATTTCAATTGACAGTGTGGACTGAGCAGCTCTGGAGATCCAAGCATGGATGGGGTCTAGCTGTGGAATCAGGTTGGCCCGGGCATGAATCTGGAAGTCAGCCCAGAGGGCGGGCGTAGAGAGGGCGATGGCGCGCCATTGGGAGCAGACGGAGGTCACTAGGAGCCTGAGTTCGCCTGGATGAAGTGGAAATGCTGTTTGTGGCGGACATAATTCGAGGAATATTGTTTGGATGATTTCGACGGGCAGCACCATGCTGGGGGGTGGATGTTGCAACGTTGAAATCAATGTTGAAGTTTGAAACCTGCTGGTGCTGTTTGGCAATAGCCTCTGTTTTCTCCAAGGTCATCATAGATCCAAAGCGCATATCCGATTCGAATTCTCATCAAGTACAGGCTTGCTAGGCATCTAATGTGCAGGTCGTAGACCTACTACTACGTCGATTACGCTGTGAATTGAATGAGCCGTGTGCGTAGGGTTTCAAGTCCGAGGGTGTGGCGAGCCCCGCGGCTGCGTTTCCATTCGTCTCGCACATGCTTAGCAATCACCACTCCCCGTTCCACCACTAAGGTCTGGAGTTAGGGAGGGGGGGTTCTCCACGGGGCGTTCGAGTGATGAAATAATAAATAACGACGAGGCGTATGCTTAGGCTCTTAAAGACTGTAGCCAAAACCATCCAATTGGTTATATAAAATGGAATTCTGGTTGGACACCCCCAAACCACGGCGAGACGCTACCATACATGGGGATACTGTTACTAATATACCTGCTACCCGCTGCTAATACCTCGCCTACAGCTGGACCCGTGGCAAAACTTGATTGCAACCCGTCATAGGCAGGGATCGCATGGCGCGACTTCGAAATTAGAGTTTGTAATGTGTGCGGGGGATTCTGTGACGATTCGGGGCACAAAATCAACTTGACCAGCATACCTAACTCGACCGGTAAAGCAACCCGGCGCTTCAAGCTCGAGCTTCAGCTTCAAGTTCAACTGCTAGCATCGCTACGGGTGGATTGAGTATCTCTCTGCGATACACGTCGTGGCTGCATGGTAATCGTAGCCTACGGATATGTATTGTCCCGATCGCGATGGAGCCTGATCTGCATCCCAGTTTCCGTCAATGCAAGTAGGCGGGCTTCATCTAAGGAGCCACCATATCTATCCAAAATCATCACATTGGTAAAAGCAGTGATGTCGGGGTTAGCGCGTGCAGCTGCCACCCTTGCTTCGAGTACGTCAAATAGGGAATTTAGACTTTTCGTAGCAAAAGTGATGTGTAATGCTGTGAGGCGCGGGGCAATGGTGCCCTCGCCAAGTGCACGCATTATCCCTGGATAATCATGAGAGTTACTGTTAAGCCAAAGGGTTTTGAGATTGGGGATTTGGGCCAGCGTCTCGGACAGCTCCTCGGGAATTAGGAACATAGAGAGGTCGAGCTCTTGGATTGTATCGCACAGGACTGATTGTAATACGGGTAACCACCAGGACGCGGAGTACTCCCATGACCCTACCACCGGCTGAAATCTTCGGAGGCATGGAAGGCGGAGCGCATGGAGGAACATAAGATCGCCGTTTCCTGAATCAGAGAATCTAATTTGGAGGGTATGAAGAGATGGTAGAGCAACTGGGCGATGAGAGAGCTCGATTATCCTTTGAAGAACACGGTTATCCATGAAAGATATGAGGATGTAGCATTTCTGCAGGGAGGTGCACTGACGAACAACGTCGAGGCATTCATGCGCGGGAATTAACCGCGAATATAGCTGTAGGGTGGTCAATTGCTGCCAAGGTACGTTGAAGGATGCGATCTCTATGTAGTCCCTTGGGTCTACGTAGCCTAGGATCCCAAGGGTTAATGAAAATGCACGGAGTTCGGAGCATGACCGAAACGCGGTGGCGACGAGGGTCGGGTTGGCTGCATGGCTATAATTTATAACACGGACGCAAATGGTCCGAAGAGCGCGCAACGCGTTGGGGGGAAGCATTAGGAGTTGGTTGAGTGTTGCTATATCGAGGTCCAATTTGAGGAATGAGCAGCGGTGTATGACAGGAAACAGAATGTCGACAATCAGGGAGGAAGCCCCAACGTACTCGGCTGTGTTGGCGATTTCGATCGATAATGCGGATTGAGAAGCTCGGGAAATCCAAGCATGGATGGGGTCTAGCTGTGGATCCATGTTGGCATGAACTGTGAAGTTGGCCCAGAGAGCGGGCGTAGAGAGGGCGATGGCACGCCATTGGGAGCAGATGCGAGTCACTGTAAGCCTTGGTTCGCATGAATGAAGTGGAAATGTTGTTTGGGGCGAACACGATTGAAACAATATTATTTGAATAACCTCGACAGGCAAATTCATTACGCTGGGAGTTGGACGTTGGAGTTGGAACTTGACAGCAAGCTGCTTGAACATTTTGGTGCTGTTTGGCAATAGCCTCCGTTTTACCATGAGTCCAGTTTGAATTCGGTCTGACTCACTAAGCATCAACCACAGTGCACGGTAGTTGAAACATTATTGGATGGCTCCCGGGTGACGCTATCATTTCCGACTCGTTTCCAACGTGTGGCGGTGGATTTTCTAATTCTGCTGGTGTTCTCCAACTCCTGAGCGGA
This sequence comes from Infundibulicybe gibba, assembly GCA_015501065.1. Taxonomy (NCBI): domain Eukaryota; kingdom Fungi; phylum Basidiomycota; class Agaricomycetes; order Agaricales; family Omphalinaceae; genus Infundibulicybe; species Infundibulicybe gibba. The sequence goes on from JADNYI010000068.1 coordinate 151,016, forward strand.
CTAGGATGATGATCTGGCCGGGTGCGGCAGCAGACCCACGCCCGAGCTGGACGGGGAACCTTTGGAAATCACGCACAGCGGTAAGCACTTAAACATCTGAGTTGCGCGCTTTTCTTCCCTGATATGTTCTCGTGCCTTTTGCATCAGTCGAATAGCAAGCATCAAGATCTTGTGTATATACCCCAACGCAGATGGGGAATGTAGACCCACCGGATAACTCCACAAGTAATGTTATCGCTTGGACGGATTGCTTACTATGCCAGTACCATATTCGTTGGGGTCAAAATATCTGGAACATGATGCCTATTTGGTGGCGTAGTGGAGGCGATCGTTCTCCATGAAAGCTGGTGGGCTATTTCTTCAGCGTGAAACCCTACAATTGCTCTGACAAGCGAGGCGTAAATAGTGTCCGACCTCACCTCGCTTTGCCTGGTCTTCGGCTTGAGTTCCAAGCAGAGGACCGGGCAAAAACCTCAGTCAAAGGAGGTCGAATCTGGCCCAACCACTCTAGACAATATTTGTAGGTTCATGTTTGATGATACTCAAGAGAGTCCCACCGTTCAATTAGACCCGCCTTTTCATACACATTTTCCCAATGATTCTCCTCACGATGGGGCGGTGAATCGTAGGATCGCCGGAACACCAGATCCGGCGGGATTGTTGGAAAGAGGTCGCCTGTTCAGAACTTCGATTTGGTTCAAATTTGGTCTAACTAACTCCTCTGGACAGTCTTGGTAGGCCTGACACTCAAGATCCCACTAGGACTCTGCAATCTACCCACTGGACCATATTGCTTGTAGGGACCAGACGCGGGGCGGGCACGCCAGTGACAGCGTATGTAACCATCGACGGTGGAGTCGGCTGATCCGCCGAGACGCGCTGGACAGCGGAAGCACACAGTGGTGGTCTGGTTGCTCAATGCCTACGCGACGTGTCTATATACTGTCTGTATGTAGGGCCAGTCAGGTGATGCCCTGGAGTAGGCACCAAGGCGCCCTACTACAACGGCGAAAATTCCAGCACTTCTACTAGGTGATGCTTACCCATTACGTCCCAGCCGACCGTGCGACAGGCGTTACCAACTCAAACTCATCACCAACCTAAGGCGCAGCCTTGAAAAGATCCTCTTGGACATAGCTGAGCGCTTGAGGGAAGACGGGTTGATGTGAGTACGTTCCAGCAGCAGCGTTTTTCAATGAGTGTTCAAGGGCAAGCTTTCGCAGTGGGTGCCGTTGAGGTGAATAGATGACGAGAGGCAAGAAAAGGTGTGTGAGCGCTGCGCAGTCGGCACGAAGCATGTAAAGGCAGATGAAATATGGGGAGTTGGAAGCTAAAGTGATGGTTAAGCACTTAGGTTTGAACCTGTGTGCTAATTCCACGTCTCGTAATTAGCATTTCAGCCCGAGTTGAGAGATCACGTATATCACATTCAAGCAAACGATGATATGCGGCTCCGCTGACAACGTGGTTCAGCTCGAGCTGAGAAACACACGTATATCTCATTCGAGCAAACAATATAACATGCAGACTCCACTGACAACGTGGTACTATTAGATGACCTTCCCCCGACGGTCCTCATACCACACTCCTCCTCGGATAGTCCGAGTCGCGGCCTACGGCCCGTCAGCAGGGCACGGGAGTTCAGTGGGAAAGCACGTTTCCAAACGTTGTCGGCGATATAGGTCATACATCCAAGCACTCGTACCCACAGACTGTATCCATTCATGACTCCCGGGCAGCACTTTTTGAACGGCGACTCGGAGCCCTCTGCAGCATGGGTCAGCTCCAGCACCGGGCACTTTGTTTCAAGGTGGGTACATACTGCGGTCCTAACAGCCCACGTGCATCAGCGTGCCGTGAATAATGGATATAAAACGCCGCTAAATATACACACCGCGCCAGTCTCTGAACAAATGGGAATCAGTAATCAGTGGCGTATCGCAGCATGGACCGACATAATGCAGGCGATTGTTATTTTTATTTCGCCGTCCTTGTCGCTCGGCGAGTCGGCCTGTCGCAAGGCAACGGCGGCCTTACATACCAGGAACAGCGGAATAAACGCAATAGCGAGCTTGGAGGTAGACAAAAGCGTGGTGGTGGAGCAGATGACGAATCTGATGTTCTACTTCAATCTGCCGCGAGCCCTTGATACTGCGTGGGAGCTATTACGGCTACTAGTATTATGTGCAAATAATGGCTCGGACAGGCTAACGCAGTGGTGTAGAGTGGTGCCGATATACACGGTCAGTAGAGATCCGAGAATGGAATCCTCCCTAGTGACTCCAATGAGGAGCCGAGTTCTACAAGCCCTGAGCCGGCTGGATGGTACTGGTGCAAGTGAAACAACATCATCTAGAGTGCCACCATTATTCCGTGAATAAGCGATCATGGAAACGAGGGTTGGTATGTTGTGTCATATGAAACCCCGGCGGAAGCGGGAGGTTTGGGATGTTATCGTCCCCAGCGGCTATTCAACAGAAGATTCCCTGTACGAAGTCAATCAACGGCTTCACCGACACTCACTCTGGCGCGCACGGTAGGGAGCGGAGTAGGCAATGTCATATTAGTTACTACTTCACGAATCCACAAAAACATCACTACCAGACACCAGGCCCCGCGTGCACCAACTGCCTGCTGGGACACCTGCGGCTGCTCCTGCATCCCACTGCAATCCGAGTTCGCCGCGAGGATTGCACACCCCTCAGGGAGCGCGGTCTCCAAATACTGCACATATTCAGCAGACTGGCCGGGGAGCAGGAGGGCCTCACCTTTCACAACTCTCAGAGGACGGGTGGGTGTGGAATAAGTCTACGCTGACCCGCTTGGTGAGCTTGGGCTCGACTTGAGCGAGGCGGTTGAACATTCTGTGCGGCAGGGTGAGAATGTACGCTGGTGCCGCCTGGGGGCTAAAACACGCACGGGACATGAATCGCAGGCCAATCATATCCGCTAGAAGAAACCGTGAGCATGGCGGGCCTAGAGATAAACACACAATCCACAGCCTGCGCGAGAAACAAAAAACCCGCCACGCGCAAGTACGGCAGCTAGGCCCTACTCGTCTTGGCATATGGGCAGTATCCCAGTGTACACGACAATAAGTCCTTTGCCTCGCGGGTACACATGTCGGATGTCATTCATTTACCAGGAACGGCTTGAGCATTGATCATCTTTGGATTATTCACAGCGATGATGTCCCACTTTCTCGGGCTCCGTGGGGACCTCCGCGGCGCCCCCCCCCAAAAAAAAAAAAAAAAAATCGCATCTGGATCCCAAATGTCCCCGTCTGAAATGATTTTGTGTTGTAGTGTGTCTCCTGTGATATTTCCCAGGTGCAATGCAGCTAGGATTCACGCTACGATGTGGCGGACGTGTCTTGAAATCGGGTGGTTCATAGGTAGGGCATCTTGCTTGAATTCTCTGCGAGATTGTTGCCGTGCAAGTTCCCCGATCTATGATAGAGGCGTAACCTCGTACGACGCGAACCATGGCGCTACTTGTACCTGAGCCTCATATCTTGGGCTGGTGTTCATGAACCGCCATCTCCCAGTTTCGGGGACCTGCTCCGAGCTAGTGCACTTTGAATGATGTGCGACTGTGCGACATAGTAAGCCAACGGCCTGCTGCGCCCACTACACTTTGACGCCGGTATCCAATTTGATGAGGGGATGCCTGGAGTTGGAAAACAGGACGTATTGCACATTGAGGCACAGAAGTGGCAAACGAACGGGCGGGGATTTGATGGTCACTGAAAAACGTGTGATCTTGTAAGTCGTATTCCCGCAAACATTGTTAAGACGGCTTGGGGCCACTTGGCTTAGTAGTCACTCGCGGTTGTGTGGTCTGGCGGAAGCTGGGTCCGAGTTTTGAGAGATAATAGATTTCGCCGGAACGGTTGGTCACTAAAAATATGAACTACGCGGCAAAACAGGGTGGACAATGTTTATATCTGGTGACCCAGACAAATAGTAGGGATCTGCCCTGGCCTGACGCATCCCCTGACCGATAGTCTGTTGATATTCCGAGTCCAAAAAGATGTCCTCGGCTTATCTGTCAGCCTTCCTTATTAGGGATTTTCAGAGAAAAAAAAAATGAAGTCGATCTCATTACTTTCAGACACTGCTGTAAGAGTTTAACAATATTTGGTCGGACTCAGGTATGTTGTGCAAAGCAGCGGCCCTCACACTCAAGCACAATTATTTACACATGGAATTTACACATTCAAGCAACTTACCACCCAGTTTTTCCCGAACTCTAATGTCGGAACAATACGCCTTTCAGTCCGAGTCGGGAGATATATGTATATCATGTATATCTCCTTCGAAAAACAATATAACTAGGTTCCACCGACAAGCTTGACTCGTGGTACTACATATCATCCCTCAAAGGCTCCCTCGGAGCTTAAAGAGTCGGCGGCGGATCACAGGGTGTGCACACCGGTCCCAGGCCGATGGATCTGTGCATTGTCAATTATATTAGTCAGACGTCCCAGAACCTGCATAGTGCACACCCACAGCGGGGGGTCCGGGCAACACGGCGGTACTACCGGGGAGCCGGATAGAGAGCCATCTGTAGCGCACAGGTCAGCTCCAGCACCATGGTATGTGTCAAAGGGGGGATATGCATACCATAATCCTAGCAGCCCACGCCTGTCAGTCTGGTGTGGACAAGGATGGTAGGACCAATATACATACCCCTTCAGGTGCTGGAGAGCAAACGAGAATCAGTACTCAGGGACACATGTCATAGCGTGGATTTGACATACAACGGGAGTCCCCAGGATTCGGCAGGGCGACTGCAGCCTTGCAGACCAGGAGCAGCGGAACAAACACAAGAGCAAGCTTGGAGGTAGACAGAAGCATGGTAGTGGGCAGATACTGAATGAATCTGATGTTCTACTTCACTCGCCGTGGGCCATTTATACTGCGCAGGCCAACTTATTAGAGCCTGTGCAACAATTACATACAATTTTCAAGTGTCGTGTAAGTGTTGTGGGATCTTGCTATGTTCGCCGAATGGAGCCCAAATATTTTTGTAACAACTCGGCATCGGATCCCGATCACCGATAACGACAACCGCCCAAGTATGTACGATTTTGAAGTGTCGTCACTGTCGTAGGATGGGCGACCGTCCAGACAGGGACATGTGGTATGGCTCCTGCTTCCAAGTCCTAGTATATATTATGGATTGAACTTAGGTCAAATTGATGGTATGAGAGAGCGCTAAGCAGAAGCGCAGCATCGTAGACAATGCGATGCCGAGTCGGCATTGGTATATGCGGTACTTGGACGGTTGCTCGTTATCGGTGATCGGGATCCGATGCCGAGTTGTTACAAGAGTATTTTGGGCTCCGTTCGGCGAACACAGCAAGGTCCCACAACACTTCACGGCACTTGAAAATTGTGTAATGGTTGCTTGCCGAACGGGCTTTAGAGTCATATAGCTGTATAACTTCTTGTCAATACGCCACTCCGTCTGCGCCAGTAGCCATCATTAGTTCAATTGGAGTAGCATGTTACATTTTCTCGTCGATTCATTAGGCGACATCTGTTTGGATAACGACGACCACGACTGAACCTGGAATTCAAACGTAGGTGGGTTTGCAAATCTTACAAACAATAGAATCAATGTGTACTGCAGAGTCGGAACGAACCCTATGTGTATGCCTTCAATCGCGCCCAGCTCCTTGTGGTTAGCCTAAGTTTCGACTGTCAGCGGCCCATTCACACAAACCCGAATCTGTCGTAAATCTATTCCCGTACGTGTGCTATAGAAATTTGTACCAGGGTAAAAGAAATCGCACCCGGTTGATGCCAGCATACCGCTACGTCGAACGAGCCGATCCAGCCCAGCCAGTACCTGCAACAAAGAATAAGAATCGCACCAGCTACTTAAATCACAAAAAATGAGATCACGGAGAATGAAGCGGAGGGTGTGGAAGAATGGCAGCACAATTGGGTAGCGGTGGAGCCGGGCGCGTCAGCGCCCAGCTCCAGCGTCAGCGGCATCCGAGCCGGCGAGTCACATGACCGTAGCACTATGTAGCCACGTCGTGTTGTAGACAAACAGTAATCCTACCTTGTGCGAGGCGTCGCAGGCGTGCGCGCCTCTGAGGCCTTGCAAGGGTCGCCGTATCCAGTGGGAAAATGCTCGTATCCTCTGCAAATCGTCGGATCGGGTGAGGAAGATGTAGACGTTGGAGCGCAGTACATCGCCGCAGGACGTAGAGGCACAGAGCGAACATGAGGGCATGTTTCGATAGGTCGACTGGTTCCACAGCAGATTGAAGTCTGCGAGATCCAACGTGTGGGCTGCGAATGTGAACTTCACTTGGCGGAGTTTCGGGGACTGCTGGAATGCGGTGGCACATGGAATCACGCCGAGGAGAGAAGTCGTGTGAGTGTTGGTTTGTCGACGTAGAGCCTCAGGAATGTGCAGGTATAATAGGAAAGACGACGTCAACGATTGCAGTAGAGGACATGCCATAGTTGGTTGATCTGCGAATCCCAAATGACCATGGGGATTGGGCGGATCGAGATATCCACGCGCGGATGGGGTCGAGTAATGGAATCGAGAGAAATTCGGATATTGGACCAGATGCTGGGCCAGCGATGACGATTGCGCGCCATTGTGACTAATGGCTACAGCAGCTCAGAACAAGGGGCTCGACAAGGCAAGGGAGTTCTAGCAGCGACGAAGGAATTCAAACTGAGATGGTCATTGACAGTTGCCTCTGTTTTCTGCTAGCGCGGAATTGTTGGATGTTAGGACATTGGATGATGGCAGATGTGCTAACGTTCGCATCGAAATGCTCCTTTGCGGATCTTGAATTTGAGCTGCGGGAGTGAGTCCGAATGACAGTTCCCGCCAGCGCCGAGCAATGAATGTGGCGGCCGGCTTAGGAATATGAAGACATTCCGTTCAAGAAGATTGTATTCGTTGCGTGTCAACCCGAATCCATGACTCCAGTTCGCGGCGTACAACAAATGGCCATTCCGTGGCGTTGGTTACAGGCAGAGACGGGGCCGGGCATGCTCAAACCGTGGATTCTGTCTCGTTGCCATTAACAATTTGAGCTTGCAACACACGGGCCACGGCAGCGTACCAGACAGTTTTATCGTTGCGCAGCCCAGAAACACCCGATTCCCTTGCGGTCATTGCTTAGATGTGCGTTGAAAGCCGAAGGATATCCTACCTGCTCTCTATCCGTTGTATATGTCTGTGCATGAGGTTCAGTTACGCGTCAAATGGATGAGTTCAGTATGGGTGGACACTCAGGGAATGTAGAAGCGTGTGGGGCACAAAAAATCTTCCAAGATTATTGGACCATCACGTGGTTATTTGGAGTACATAAGGCTCATCCGATTCCGAGTCACTGTCGGGCCGCCAGGTCCATACATTGATGATTGGACTATCACAAGACCGGGTATTCCAAACTACCATCCACTCAGTTAAATAGCTGGGCTTTGACTCGAAGCCATGCAGATGGTTGATCAATCTAGCCCAGAGGCTGCTACGAAATTCCTCAAGTTTGTGAATGCTTCCCCCACTCCATTTCACGCCGTGAGCAACGCAGCCGCCCGGCTCGAGAAAGCGGGCTTCCAGAAGGTGCGCACTTGAGCGCCAGCAAAAAATGCGCTGGAAGAGCTAAACATCTCTCGCACAAAGATTAGTGAAAAGGATGAATGGGAGAAGAGTATTCGTGGTGGTGGAAAATACTATTTTACGAGGTACGTCTCTGGATGGTAGCTGCATCAAGATCCAAGTCATAATCAACTCATTGACAATAGAAATCAGGCGGCCTTGGTAGCTTTCACGTTGCCCCAGAAGTGGCAGCATGGAGCGGGCGTGAGCATAGTCGCAACCCATGTTGACAGTCCGAATCTTCGTGTGAGGTATACGTAGCGGCACCATATCCTATTCTCACTCGGGTCGTCCCCAGGTCCGCCCCATATCGAAACGATCAAAAGCGGGCTACCTACAGGTGGGGGTGGAGACATATGGTGGAGGAATATGGCACTCCTGGCTCGACCGCGATCTTTCCATCGCGGGAAGAGTCGTCGTCGCCGACAAGACGGGAGGTACTTTCAAGTCAAAATGATCAAGATCGATAGGCCGCTCCTGCGCATCCCGACACTAGCCATTCATCGTGCGTCGTTTTACAGTCAGGATACAGCACCGGTCATATTTTCTTAGTGGACGGAAGCGTTAACAATAATTTCAAGTTCAATCAAGAAACTGATTTGTCCCTATACTCGGACTCATTGAATCCGAATTGAATAACTCGAAAGATGACTCTGGCTCTGACGACGAGAAAAAACCAAAGCGTGCTCCGGCAAAGTTGCGTCGAGCGTTCAGACCAATCATCATCCCGCGCTGTTGTCCCTCCTTGCGAGTGAATGTCGATCGCTCCAGAGGAGATTCACGATTTTGAATTGCAAGTTCATATATCACATATGGTTGTTCTCCGTATCAACCTATCTATCTTGATAGGTCGTTATATGATACTCAGCCTGCAACCCTTGGGGGAATCAACAATGAGTTCATATTTAGCCCGCGCATGGATAACCTTGTTTCCTCGTAAGCATTCAAGCAATCGCTACCATTCGCATTGCTAATCGAACCCCAGCTTCTGCGCCGTTGAGGCAATTGCGGAAAGCGTCACCTCGCAATCGTTCCCGTCCATTGAAGGGAACGTCAACTGCATCGCGTTGTTCAACCACGAAGAAATCGGCAGTGTGTCAACTTCCGGCGCCGAATCCAGCCTTATCCCCTCCCTGCTGAACCGCCTTTCGCCCACCCCCAGTTCCTTCGCGCAGTCAATTTCGCATTCTTTCCTCATCTCAGCGGATATGGGGCACGCCGTGCATCCAAATTATACGTCAAAACATGAGGACAAACACAAGCCAGTTATGAACCGCGGCATCGTTATCAAAACTAACGCGGAACAGAGCTATTCCAGTGATGCAATTACAACATTCATCGTGAAGCAGCTCGTGGAACGCAAGGGTGGTAAAGTCCAAGAATTCGAGGTCCGAAATGATATGTAGGTCGTTTGTTGGCCTTGTGATATACTAATGGAATCCAACCTACTGGAAACCAGGCCATGTGGGTCAACCGTTGGCCCAATGTTATCCAAGATCGGCATCCGAACGGTGGACGTGGGGGCGCATTATTATCAATGCACTCCATCAGAGAGACAGCCGGTTCACACGATGTGCAGAACGCCATCGATTTATTCAGCTCCTTGTTTGAAGGGTTCGCTGCGCTAGACAAGGGGCTCACGGTCGACTAGACTGGGGGATGTCCAGCCGCAGATGCTTAACAGAAAACAATGTAAATGGACTGTCGCCGGAATAGCAACAACTCTGTACATGTCATAAAAAATGGATCATCGCTTGACCCATACGTTTCATCTCGAATCGTGGGCCGACTTCAGTGAGCTGAACTTGCTGAGGGATCTTGACAAAGACGCGATGCCTTGGGTATCGTCAGACAGGTATAGCGTCGTGAGAGTGGTGGTGTGGGTGGCAATAATGGACACTGGGTGCTTCGACGGTGACATAGGAAGGTTCTTGGGGGGCTGTGATGGGGGCGGGCCGCGCGGAGGAGGTGGGGGACACGGAGGCAGGTAGACGAGCTGGACTTTGATGGCTAGCAATGGCAGGCAGCGTGCTGTTGGCACGAGTAGCCATAGCCAACAGTCCTATGAGAATAAAATTAAGCCACGTCCCCAAGTTCATAGGATGAGGAGGTGACTATATTGTTCCATATAACGTCAAGTGTAAATCTACAGTACCTATGTGAGACATTGAAGCGGGTGATTACACAGCACTATATCGGGCAACATAGATATTTAGCTACATCGTCATATTTTGACTATATACGTCTCTATATCTAAGTGGGCGCTACGGTAGAATTACGTTTTCCCTGATGTCCGAGTCAGTGGGGGAGCACACCGTGTGCATACCGGTCCGAGACCACTGTGCATTGTCAATATATTAGTCAGACGTCCCAGCACCTGCATAGTGCACACCCACAACTTGGGGTTCAGCGGCGGTTCTGGGCAACACGGTAGTACTGGGGAGCCGGGCGGAGAGCACGGTGTGCACACCGGTCCGTGACCACTGGCATTGTCAATTACATCAGACGTCCCACACCTGCATATGCACACCCACAATTGGGGCCAGCGATGGTATTGGGCAACACGGCATTCGGGGGCCGGGCGGAGAGCCACCTGTAGCACAGGTCAGCTCCAGCACCATGCAGTGTCAAGGGGGGAGATGCATACCATAATCCTAGCAGCCCGCGCCTGTCAGTGTGGTGTGAACGAGGATAGTAAGACCAATATACATACCCCTTCAGATACTGAAGAGTAAACAAGAATCAGTACTCGCGGCACATATCATCATGGCGTGGATTGACATACAACGCAATTCCCCAGGACTCGGCAGGGCAACAGCAGCCTTGCAGACCAGGAGTAGCGGAACAAACCAAGAGCAAGCTTGGAGGTAGACAGAAGCATGGTAGTGGGTAGATACTGAATCTGATGATTCGCCGCGGGTCATTTATACTGCGCGGGGGCTAATAGGTTCCGGTATTACGTGCGAGTGGTGGCTCAAACAAGGATAGTGCAGTGATGCCAACACGCGTGAGCAGTTGTGAATGGAATCATCCCTAGCGTCTCCTTGAATGAGGATGAGCCGAGTAAGTTTACAAGCCTTGAGTCAGCCGAATGAATAGATATGGCATTCGGCTCGTGCGGGGCATTGAAGGGACAGTGTGGATTGACGATCAGCAAACATTACAAGATACTAGATAGGAGTCCAGTCCACCATAGTAGTGCCAAGCCCCCACCCCCAACGGTTGGAGCGGTGTATTTCCAGGAGCCAGGAGTAGCCGTAATATCTCTTACGCAACCCTACACTCGACGGGGGTTTTGTACTCGTGGGAATGTGCAACGGTTCTGGTTGACACGTTGACTTCCAACTTGTTTCGAAACCCTCGATGGATTTCCCAAGTCTGCCGCGCTAGTGTTCTACAACTCCCAAGCGGACCAGGCTACTGATTTGGCTGTGTGTAGATGGCTCGACGCGGCGTCTGACCCAGGCCCGAGAAAGCTTTGACCACCGCATACTTTTTCCAGCAGTAAGCGTTCCAGCACAGCACCTCCTCCTCTCATTGAAACCTGACAATCGCTCTGATAAGTGAGTGATGTATATTCCCCGAGGGAGAAGTCAGGGAATCCCCGACCTCTGCCTTGGGAAATACCCGGACCACTATCGTTTCCGACTCGTTTCCGACTCGGATGTGTGGCGGTAGACTTCCCAAGTTTGCTGGTGTTCTCCAACTCTCAAACGGACTAGGCTATTGATTTGGCTGGATGTAGATGATGGGAAGCTTCCAGCAGTAAGCACCCAGCTGTGCGCTCTTCTTCTCAAGTTGACAATTTACCCGCGTCGTTAGCATCAACAAGAGCATCTATGATCCAGTGCCCAACTGGTGTTTAGAATCGTGCAACAAATCTCAAATGCCCACGGCCAGCGCAGGTGAACAATGAAGAGAACTCGCGTCTGTAAGTAGCATTGTCAGTTGGACGGGTCACCTGTATCATTTTCAGCTGGCGTGCCGTCTAAAACTGACTTTTGAGCAAAATATTATGGTGTCAATGGAGAAGCGCTTCTAGGATGACGGGTCATACTGGAGGCACTCATTCTCCATACAGGCTGGTGGGTCGTTACGCAGGGCATTCATCTTTCCCAGTTTCTGGCATTTCCCTAGGCAAAAGTCGGGGAGTCGCCGACTTTTGCTTAGGGCAATACTAGTATGTTCCGATCCCTTCCACATGTGTGTGTGCAAGGAACTTGCAACCCGCTTCCATCAGTCAGGACTTGGAAACAAACTAGAGTCGTATAGACTTCCCCTTGTCAATGCGTCACTTCGCCTCTGCGCCAGTGGCCATCATTAGTTCAATTGGAATACTAGTATAATACATTTTCTCGTCAATGCAGTAGGCGTGAAGCCATGCTTGCACTTTTCTCGGGACACAAAGTATAAGAGGTGTAAGCTGGGAGGCCTCCTGCACACACCGAGACCTGTTCCCACCAGAATTTTCAGTGGGAACACTGATACACCTGATCCGAGAGGCGTTACGGATGTCCTCGGACATCTGTTTGGATAACGACGACCACGATTAAAATCGGTGGGATTCAAACGTAGATGGATTTGTAAATCTTACAACCAATAGAATCAATGTGTACTACCAAGTTGGAACCCTATGCGTGTGTCCTTCGATCGCACCCGGCTCCTTCGTGGTTAGCCTATGTTTTCTGCCCCATTCATACCAACTTGAATCTGTCGTAAATCTATTCCCATGCCTGTGCTATAGAACCTTGTACCAGGAAAAAAGAAATCGCACCCAGTTGATACCAGCAGACCGCCACGGTCATCTGGATGGTCACTTTGGTGGCCTCGTGCAGAGGGGGCGGGTCGATGTCAATCTCGAGAAGTGCAGCGAGCTGCTGTCGATCCACTTGTAGCCTTTGGTATATCACGATGGAGAGGGGGTCAGCACCGGGGTGGTGCATAAATAGTTTCAGTGGCCTGAAGGAGCGGTCGCATCTTCTTTGTGGGGCGGGAGAAGGCTCCTAACCCTGACCATAGGTAGCAGAAAATAAAATAACAGGGGCAGGTGCAAGTTGAAATACAATACATTTTCTTACTATACTTATTGCATGTCCTTGTAAGTCAGCGGATTAAGCGTGGAGCCATACCTCTTGACACGACATATGTTTCTCCCAGACCACTCCTGCTCATACATGAACGTGAAACCCGTAAGTATGGGAGCCCTCCTCATCTCTCGCTCTCACTACATTCTAGTGCCTTCGTTGCGCTTGCTCGCAATGAGACGGTCCCTCAATGCCATGGACGAAAGCACCAATGATGCATGGTAGTGTTGCATGCACGCCGACGATGAAGACTTGAATTTTCCAGCGTCCCCAAGTCTCTGGGTGGGACCAACACACCAGCCCATCTTTTTGGATAACATGATAAAAATCGGTGGAATTCAAACGTAGGTGGGCCCGGGGCGGGCGCCGACGAGGAGCCTGGGGGCGGAAGAGCGAGGAACAGGCGCACTCGTGATCGCGTCCGGTGGCAGTACGACCCCCATGGACCCAGGATACCTGCCGCGAGCTTGACGCGCCGGCCTTATACTTCGCATTGATCCACCCATCTGCGCAGGTGTCATCCACGGGAAGGAGGTGCAATACTGCGTCGTCGTCTCATGCCGCTTCCACACTGCATGAAGAATGCGATGGGGGCGTGGGAAGTGGACGGATGGGTTGGTGGCATCATCGCTTGGAGGGGGAGGGTGAATTGTTGTGGTGCAGGAGTGCGATGCGGGGGCTGGGGGTGACGGGGATGTATCAAGAGAGGCGGAGGACGAGGTGTGGAAGGAACCTGGACGCGTCGGGAGTATGTGCGAGTGGGGGACATAGGCGGGCTGTTTGTGCAGAAAAGGGTCATCTAGTGTGATTGTGACGAGGCTGAGGACTGGATGGGTGCGGAGGGGTCGATGCGGGAGAATAAAGTCAGGGCTCTGGGGTAGTTGTTCCCAACTTGAGGAGTAGGGAGGTTGTCCAGAATTCCGGCTTTCGCATGGCAAATGATACCCGGGAGCGTGTGTTAAGTGGCGGGTGAGGAGGTGTGATGTCGACCAGTGGACATGCCTGCGGGTGACCACCGGGCATGATATTCATCTTCTCATCCAACCGTCCTCACGGCCCACGGCTTCCCTAGTGCCTGTCTCGCTATCTTTCCAACCCTCAGGTCGCCACCTCTGCTCAGCCTTGTCTACCCTGAGTATCCCCCATTTCTACCCCAGACACCTCCCACTTTACCTCACTTGTTCCCGCCCCCAGCCCCGCCCTAGGATCCCCCTTCACCTCGGCCCTCACCAGCTCCGCCCACCTCCTTCATCCGCCACCTGCACTGTGCGAAGTCTTGCTGCTGTGAATGCGGGGAGGGCGGGGGTAGATTCTCCAAACCCTCAGATGGCGTAGGCGGGATGGCCTCGTTCAGAGGCGGAGGCGTTGGGGGACAAGGTGGCGTGCTTGCAACGCCTGTGCGACAGTCGTGATCGCCGGATTCAACGGACCTGCGCGATTAATTCGTTTGTAGTGGTTGGAGAGATGGAATAGAAGACAGTGTCTCTAGCTGTGTGCTGGTGCTGGTGCCGCGAGGATGACGTGCCGGTGCAAGACTTCTGGGGGTGTGGCGGACGGCGATGATGAATACAACCCGTCAGATGAGCTCAAGTTCGAGGTGGGAGAGGGGCGCGACGTCTAGCTTTAGGCTTGATGGACGTGAGTGATGTAATGGCAGGATGCTTCTGAGTATGTCCTCCATCCCTCGAGGTGTTGTACCAATCCACGGGTCATTGTCATGCAGGTCATGTTTTAATAATGCGGACGAGGAAGTTGGCGTTCAATGAGTGGGCTACCGCAGCTCAGGACAAGGGGCTCGACAAGGCAAGGAAGTTCTAGCAGCGACGAAGCAATTCAAACTGAGATGGTCGTTGATTGTTGTCTCTGTTTTCTGCTAGCGCATAATCGTTGGATGTTAGGGTATTGGATGGATCGCAGATGTTCGCGTTGAAATGATCCTTCGCAGATCTTGAATTTGAGCCACGAGGGTGAATCTTGAATGACAGTTTCCGCCAGTGTCCGAGTGATGGAATGTGGTGGCCGGCATAGGAATATGAAGACATTCCATACAAAAAGATTGCGTTCGGTGCGACTCCAGTTCGTGGCGTGCAACAAAATGACCATTCCGCGGCGTTGGTTACAAGCAGAGACCAGGGCCGGGCACGCTCAAACATGCGGATTCTGCTTCATTGCCATTAACAATTCGTATTCGCAACACACAGGCCACGGCAGCGTACCAGACGGTTTCATCATTGCGTAGCCCACAAACACCCGGATTCTCCCGCGGTCACCGTTCCGGGGGTGCGTTGAAAGCCTAAGGGCATCCTACTCGCTCTCTATCCATTGTATATGTCTGCGCGAGGTCCAGTGACGCGCCAAGTGTCGGATGAGCCCAGTATGGGTGAAACACCCCGGGGCGGACATCCAACGGGATGAGAGGATCTTGGAGCGTGTGAGGTCCCGCATGGGCGACAAAGAATCTTCGGGAAGATGTTTGGGTATAGGCAATCGGGTGTAGGTGCAGACGAGGTTAGCGATTGGATATAGGCCAAGGGTCGAATAACACATATATTGTTGCTACGAATTTCCAACGACCAACTTCGGGCATCTGAGGAGGGGCGGGTTTGGACCAATGGTTGAGTTGGATTGATAGACTTCAGTCTGGGGCGTTGGAAAATCAATCCATGCGTGCAGATGGAAAAACTAACTCACTTAGAGGAAACCAAAGTTGCAACAGGCGGGGGAGGGTTGAGAAAAGATGTACTATGGTAGACTTCACAGTCAGTCTGAGCGGAAGGCGTTGCTGGACGACACGATGAAGCGACGAAAATAAGACTGGCGTTTGGCATAAATGGTTTGGTTGGAACTTGGAGCAGAGCGACAAAGAGCCTTTTTGGAGGATGATTGACGTGATCAATTTACCATTGGCTTGCCCACCAAACATCGCTCGCCTGCGTAGCGCCTTCAAAGCTTCATTGATTCATTCCTTGAAAGATCGCTTCTGATTACAATTATCTCACATCGAAGCATGCCACCACTGGAACCGAGCATCTATCAGACTTATTGAATATGTTAAGCTATTAGATCTGGCATTGGCCCGAACAAGTTACGAAGCTCGAAAGATACCAAAAACTATAGCGGGAGCGACCTCATGCAGCACTTCACCTAAGGCACGGTCGGATTTCAAGACAAGGTAATCCAGGTATCGTCTGCCCCAGCACGCTTTTGTATACATCCTGATCTCCCCCAATTTCGTGCCACCTCGTGGCGAAGCTACTAGCGGCCTAAAACTTTGTGGTTGATCGGAAGACGGCGGGATCTAAAGCGCGTAGTAGTGCCCAATTCCCGCCACAATCAGCAGTACATTTGAACTGCACATGCGTATCAATCACCTAGCCTCAGTCGCTTCAGAGTAATGCCTCCGCGACTCGGTCCTTCCCCGTTCAATGGGACAATCAACGGTTCACTCGTCCGAGGTTGGACTCCTCATGATGTTGTGCTTCCTTGTGGCGGCGGAATTTCTCTAGTCTGCTGGTGTTCTCGAATCCCCGAGGTTGATGGTTTGGCCGGGGCTCGATGCGACAATCGCGCACTTTTAGCAGTGAGTATTCCGGTTGCACTCCTCTTTTCGTTGATAACGTATTGGCAGCTTTAGCACCCAGAGCGTCAAGTGCCTCCGCCCGGCTGATCTTTGGAACTTGAATCTCACGGAACCTGTTTATAACTTTTTCTCGGTCCGGGATCGTCAACACAGAAATACCTTCTCCGACTCGGGCGTTCAACTTTCGGGGGGTTTTGGTCCTCGGTCTCGTGAATTTCGGCGATTTTAAACACAGGAGCATGATGGTAAGCGAATCTAAGGCTCTACTTCGCCCAATGCGGGTCATTGGTGCTGCACGAGGGCTATTATCGCTCCTGATATTACGTGCCAGTAGTGGCTTGGACAGGCATAGCGCAGTGGCGCAGAGCGGTGCTGATATACATCATACAGTCAATCGAGAATGGAATCCTCCCTAGTGACCCCAACGAGGAGGAACCGAATTTTACAAGCCTTGAGCCAGCTGGGTGGTAATTGATATGGTATTCGGCTCGTGTGGAGTAGGGGGATAGCGCGAGCTAATGGGTCACCCTCCTGAGCCGACCAACGGGGTCGAGGACTCTCGCTTGCACCAAATTTATGCGAGCAGAAAGCGTCGAGTGCGGCTTATTGGGTAGTGGTAGGCGTTGGCGAGTGCAGGAAGCGCGGAACCAATGTATTAGTATACTTTATATTACGAGTCGAGTAATATCTCTTACTTTACACTCAACGAGGCCGTGGGAACATGCAATGGTTCACTCGCCCAAATCAGGCTCCTGGATATTTCCCCTAAAGTCTGCTATGTTCTCCAACTCCCAAGTGAACTTGGCTGCTGATTTGGCTGTGTTTAGCCTCCCATGGAAACTTCTGATAAGCGAAGAGTGAACATCCTTCCGCATGTACGTGTGCGAGGAGGGAGGTTGGCCATGGAGGCATTCATGGCCAACTTGCCACCTGTTTCCGTTGTCAGTCGAGACTTGGAAACGCAAACTACGATCAATGAACAGAAGCATGGTAGCGGGCAGATACGGAATCCGATGTTATACTTCATTCGCCGCGGGCCATTTATACTGCGCAGGGGCTAATACGGTTTCTGGTATTGCGTGCGAGTGGCGGCTCAAACGAGGATAGTGCAGTGATGCCAGCACGCCTGGGCAGTTGTGAATGGAATCATCCCTAGCGGCTCCTTGAACGCAGTTTTACAAGCGATGAGTCAGCTGAATGATGCTTATATTCCGAGTCCAAATGTATATTTAAGACTCGGTATATTACCACCTGAGAGAATTTAGGCTCTATCGTTGCGGTGATTGCCGGGACTCTCAGCGTGTCGGGGTTTAAATGCCTCTTTTGCCGAATGCCGGAGCGCTGCCTCAAAGCCGTTGATGCAGCTCGAGGCGTTCCGTTCGTGTGGGCTTTGGGCTGCATCGGATGCCTGAGATTAAAGCCACCTCATGGGCACGGGACCTCCCAGATAGCGGGGGGCGGGTGACTGACCTCGGTATGCTCAAGATTGGCCAAGAAGAGATAACTGAAGTCGACGGAAAGCACGGGGGGCGAGTGAGTTGAAAGTGAACTGCTGGGTCCGAGTCGTAATGATGGTGGGCAATATTTTCGCTCACCGGGGCAACAGTATTAATGTCTTTTGTGATTTCGCGCTAACTCACGGGCCGCACTAACGCTGCGCACATCCGTTGGGGTGAGTCAGGCATCCGATGCAGCCCAAAGCCCACACGAACGGAACGCCTCGAGCTGCATCAACGGCTCTGTCTCCCGCATCCAATGTCTCGAATTTCCTTTCAGCTCCCAAAAATATTAGGTGAGTCCCTCGATCGATACCACAAGCCCGCCCAGCACTGCCCAGGCCACTTCCTTCATCGTTGAAGCGCGATAGCAACAGGGGCCACGGGGATTAAGAGCGATCATAGGAAAACTATCAAGGACTCCGGCGACGCCTCAAAACCCAACAAACTGCACAAGCCGCTGGTGGATACGGGCCCAAGGACATCAGATCCCTACCTGCTCGTGGGCGGTAATCGATACCAAGTCGACTGCTGTTAATCCGACAGTGACTCTCGGCTCGTAAAGCTGCCGGTCAAGCTCAAGCTCCATCAAGCTGGAAGAATCAGCGCGTGAGAGATGCGGTGTGTACCATATTTAATGTATGATTAATGTATGATTAGTCCTACATATCTCACTAGGAAGACCCCATTCTGCAACATCTCACGCATCGACTTCCATATTGGCCTTCTTTGTCTCCTGCTCAGTCTCGTATCCCACCTTGCGCTTGAGAGAAACCGTCGAGGGTCCTGGTGTATTTGCTGTCATGGACCGCTTCCTTGCAGCTTCCTGTTTTGTGTCAGTCTCAATCTAGACGAACGATTATAGCACAGACGTCACTGAAGCTCGTGTCCAATAGAGCGATCGCACGCAACACGGCCATCATTTTGTACTTCTGTTGCCTCAATGGGACGACGACGAGCGAGATCTGCACTTCGACCATGTCGCCTACCCGAAAACTTTGGGGGTGGCACTTAACAAAGCTATGGCCATGTATGTGTTAGCAAGTTGGACTTCATAAATCAGTATCCGGTTTTAACTAACCTCTTCTTTCCATCTTGGGTCCTTTGTGTGTAATACTCAACGATGTTCTCTTCACCATGAACATATCCATCCTTGACCACCAATTCCAGTTGGCCGTGAGCGTCGACCTCCGGGTCAAATGGAATATGTTCCATGTTCGGCGCATCTCTTTTTGGTGTGAGATAGCGGTTCGATATCGCCAGACTCGAGTGCATTTTATAGTGCGGGGTCTTCCAGACATCGAGAGTTCCTTCAGCGAACTGCCTCTGAAATGTTGCGAACATGCCACTTGTGGCTTCAACCGCCGCGTCGAATGTTGCACTCCCAAGGCCAGCCAAGGTGAGACTTTGCCTGAAAAATTTGTACTGCTTGACCGCGACGCCGCTAATATCGGTGTAAGCAACAGGGAAGTGCAATAGTGTGGGATTACAACTTTTTTCGCTCCATCGGAGGAAAATCGATTTCGCTTATAATCCCGGCCACGGTGAAAACCATTTCCTCGCTCTCGATTCCTTTGTCTCCATTGGAATTTACACTCTTGATCAGGCGCCAAGTTTGAGGGTGCTCAAATCGGGCCACTCGAGGTTGATTTGCACCGCCGGGTACCTATCTATATTAACTGTATGAACAGTCATAGTTGCTCTGCCTACTTTTATAATTCTCGCAAGTCTTCTATCCTCTCCTTCCGGCGCACTGCAGCTGACCTGCTCTAGTGCGTTACCTATTTAACAATCATTGGCATAATCTTTATGATTGCCCAGGGACTACTCACGGGCGCCTTCGAAGTTATAGTGACTATCCATAGGACAGCTGGTTTCTGTTGAAGTCGAGGTTTGCTATATGATGATTCCGGGGTAGGTTTCGGGCTGCACCCGCCTTTTGTTGAATCTTATATTCCTGCGTCTTGATCCCATGAACAAATTGCGCGGGCGTCCCGCCTATATTTTACGCGTCTTCCCCTATGCCTTTGGGTGATACGCAACTGACTACCCTTAGTTGCTTCCTCTCTACCGCTTATCTGACAGGCATCTCGCTTCTTCGCCTCAGTATGTTCAGACATATATCCTGAACTTGTCGGTCCTTGCTCCTCAAACACCCGCAGTTTTCTTGGTATTCCTTAACAATTAATTATCCGTCCGTTCAAATGGCTTAATTTGATGGACCGTAATAGAGCATTGCCCTGTTCAAGTCTCTTTCCAATCATGGTGTGTCCGTCATTTGGTCATCGCCGCGCTGATATGGCCACGAAACCCGCTGAAATTGCCACAAAGGAACATAAAATTTGGAATGCATAGGCACATGTGCTCTAAGCGTCACCTCAAACAGTTGTGGTGATTGGTGTGTGTGTCGTTTGCTCATAGCCTTGGTGATATGGCCACGAAACCCGCTAATATTTCAATATATGCATCACACAATTTCAAATCCTTAGCTATACACCTCCTCCAATAGGTCGTTGCGTTATTGTTACTCGTTTATTCAAATGCCGGGTGATATTGTAAAGCTTGTGTAAGCATACTTACAATGTTGTGAAGTAGGAATCGGTGATGGATATGAAACGTAGGTGACAAGAACGAAATGAAAGGGAAAGATATCAACGCGGATGTGATCGCGCACGCGTAACGCAAATACTATGTTGTTGCCAGGGTGTTAGAATGTTCTCCTATAAAGGTATACTACTACCCCACCCGAACTGCATCACCCTCACGTCTGACCCTCACTGATTACTACTAAAAATTAACATGCCCCCGAGGAAAACTGCTGGCTCCAAAGCTGCGGGAAAACGTAGGCGAGTCCAGTCGGACAACTCTGACATGTAAGCATCTGTATATGTCTGACACTGCAATTGGTTATTAACACTTATTTTTAGCGAAGTCTTGGATTCGGTCGTCTCTCCCAGAAAAAAGCAGGTCACTTCGAAGGTACTCCCTGCTTCCCAGGAGCCGATCTACAACATGCTCGCTCAACCTGACCTCACGTGAGTGGCGCCGCTACTATATTGTACTGTGTTACCTCCTTATCGTGCTTCCCCACATAGCGCTGAGCTAGATGCCTTGCTTGATGTCTCTCCGAGCGGCCAAAGTTCTAGCATTGCTCCGCGGCCCCGCCCCATGTTTGTTGTCCATGCTCTACTCCCGTATGATTTATTAATGTAGTGCAGTCGATCCCGTGCCAAAACAGAGAAGGGAAAGCTTCTTACAGAGTCGAGGTTGGCTCCATCTCTCGCAATTATGTAATTGTTATTGAATATCTTCCAGTACGTCCACCGTCAGACGCAATATCCGGAACGCCACTACTCCCCCGGTCATGGGAGGCCTCGATACCGATGATGAACTCCCTGAACATGTGCTACCTATCGAGTGAGTATTGGTGCTCTTTTGCTCTCAATGTACATGTTCACTGCAATACTTATTAGTTTCTGTAGTTCCAAACATGTTGAGGTACCAAAAGTCACGCCAACGCCGCCCGGTGACGCTGCTAGTACACCTGATGCCCCTCAAATTAATCAGTGAGTAAAATTAATACAATGTCAATGTCTGGGGCTAAGGGACGTTGGCCTTACTAGAGGTTTTACATTACTTGAGTCTCTCTACGACGATGTAGCCGTTGATTCAGACGACGTTGACAACCAAGCCGAGTACGTTGTTCCCCCAACTGTTTGCAGATGTCCCTAATCTCAGATATGGTAGATGTGACTCCGTCGAATCTTTTATCGATGATAGTGACACTGGGTCTGTCCGCTCGGGTAAAAATAGCCGGACCGCTCAGAACGTTGACGGATCGTAAGTGCCTGCTTATTCGAGCCGCATTCCCAGCATCGTATAATGTCTATCAACTAGCTCTACAAACTATACCTTGGATGTCAAACCAAATACGACTATGCTCGAGTCAACTGAGCCTGTTATGGTCCCGGATTTCCAACACCCGAAGTTGCTCAAGATCTATGACAAGCTACCGGTTCTGAGGTCAGTCACTCCCAGGATCCCTAACTTATTTACCCATTTATCTCAGCCGGTTTTGCGATGTTGTCCCTTTTGGGGGCCGCTCGAACTCCTCCGTAGAGCGAGCAGATTTTGGGGCTGTTATCCAGGGTTTACCCAAACCGACTGTTCTGTAAGTCTCATATTTCCAGTGGCGTAGCTGTTTCCTGAAACTGCATCAGCATCATCCTTAGCGGTTTGACCTTCGTAAAATCTGGATTCTTCGTCAATACTGCCCGTGCTAATCCTGCCTGTTTGGGTATGGAAGCGCGTCGGCTTGTTATCGCCAACACTACAACTCACGCCGTGTGCATCATGATGGGTACGGTTGTGTCTTGCGATCTGATTGCTAGGTCCCACACCAGTGGCTCCTACACCACTCATCAGATTTCCATCCTCCCGTTCGCGCAGGAGATGCGCAGGGATTCTTCTGTTTGGGGCATGAAACTCGGCGGGTGGGACAGAATAGTTGGGCCGGTGGACTCTGGCGGGTTTGCATTTCACACTCGGCCAAAATCCAATACCCAACAGTGGGTAGGACAATGTCAGTGTCTTCGGATACATCCTATTGCCTTGTCTTATTTTGCGTTGTTCGCCAGCTCCCCAAACCCCGAAGAAGAATAAGAGCAAAACGTCGGTTGTTATCTCGAGCCCGTCTTCAAGGCCACAAACCACTACTAGTAGTGGTAACCAGGGATACCCTCAATCACGTAGCTTTGAAGAAGGCGGTAAGGTGTTGAAATCTTTCTTTTTGATTGAAATCTAATGCAATACCTAATAGTTCCAATCTACGACGGACGCGCCAAGACATCGTTACCGTTCAAATTTACTGACAAGGACTTTGATAGATTAACCTCGATGCCGCTATATAGGAACGGGCGGGAAGACCTACCCATGGACGCAATAGTAGCTGTCGGGTATACTCTCAATACGTATGTCCGCCATTATAATGGGGGCTCTACCGAGCAGCTTTCTTCTAACGTGCTATTCGTAATCCTTCTTGGGATCAAGCCTACGTAATGCAGAGCCCTTTTTGTTACATCCTTACAAATTTCGATGTATCAAGTTTCTTGTCAGGCCCATGTCCTACCTAGTTATTGAAACCCAAACTACGAGTTAATCGCCCCGTCTCTAACTTGTGATGAACTCTTGGGGCCGTGACATTGGGCACACTCCACTAATTACTGATGTCTTTATGGGACTAAACGAGCGAACTCGTACACAGGGTCGCCCTCCGTTAGGTCCTTCAAGGGAGTGAGATCTATTGAATTCAATTGGGCTTAATAATACATAGGTATGAAAGCCATGGTTATTTTCAACATTGCCTCCGAAGCCGATGTTGCAAATGGGACAAGGGGTATCACTGTCGAAGGGATGTTTATGGATCTCAGGGAGGAACCAAACCAACGCAATGATTCCGGAATAATCTCATTGCGCTACCCACCTGCTTTGGTGTTATTCCGACGTGATACACCCACCAATGAACGTTTCGAGGGACTGGAGGCTGGACTAATACCGATAACGCCAAGTCTGGTGACCTTTACAGTTGAAACACCTGATAAGAAACGATACAGTATCCACCGCCGCCAATTAGCTATTACGCCCGTCTACGCGTTTACGGAGTACAACTCTCAAGGCCAAACAATCGAGAATGTCATTGTGGCCCTAGCTGATCCACCATCAAGTAAATTGTCCCCGTTTTCTGTATGCGTTGCACTTTCGCGAAGTAGGGGGAGGGACACAATCAGGTCATTACGCGGATTCAACGAAAATTTGTTCACCAACCACCCATCCGAGGATTTGAGGAGAGAAGATATCAGGTTGGTATATCTCAACGTTTTCATAGAAAGGAGAATGTGAATCGATTTCAATATATGGGAAACGTAACTGATATTCGGCCCAGGTCACCAACACCTCTAAATAGTACAGACCTTCCATACTTCAACGAAAATGAAGAGACAGATTGGGTTAAAAGTAGTGTTGTGGAGGATTGGCATTCGCGCTAAGCGTTGAGGCAAGGTTATCTATATTAATTCAATCGTAATAACTTGCATCGAGAGGCGCGGATACATTCATCCATTGAAGGACGCTTTAAGACGCCGGAACGGCGGTCCAACACAATCAGGTGCTCGATTTTTCCTTCGAAATTGTTGACGATGTATCCTCGATCAGTTTGCGTGCTATGTTGAACCCCAAAGTACACCTCAATGAGTGCTCCATCAAGTTGGTAGATGATGTCCAATGGATCACAGCATTCATCATCCACATCATGGAGTTTGAAGGATCCTACACTGCCAAGACTGATATCTGCTTTTATGTTAATGGTGCAGATGAGGCTTAACATTTCATGACGCACCAGTATGGAGGCTAACTTGAGTGAAAGGACCTTTATCAATCAACAACCCCTGACACGCCTCGCCCGGGCCAGCCATTCGTTGCTGCAATAAACGAAGAACGTCCACAGCATGGTCGAAATCGGTACGGAATGCAGCATCGGTTGGGCGCTGCAACAATAACTGCCACTTCAAGGTGATTTCAGACCCGTCTCCACTCGCGGTCGAACAGGCATCCCCATCGGCCAGGCTCGAAGAGACCAACCCGGCGACAAGGACTACCATAGACGCGGAGAGGGGCAGAGATGCGTCAATGTCTGTTAGAGTATATTTGGAGCCATCGGTAATCCAGGCGACTGATTGCGAAAACGCAGGATGCAAAAGGTACGATCGATGCTGCAAGAGCATATTACGGAGGGAACTGAACATCTTTCTATAAGAAACCAATCGCCGCTACGGCCCCGTTATGTACTCCCAAGACCGAGATCCCCCTGAGACGAAAAAAAGGGGGTGGGTGGACAATGTAAGTGTCATATCGAAAAGCCTCATGACCATCATTATTATTCACCTACGCGGCCTAAGCTGCCGTTGCACATATCATGGTCAGCGAGGGCCCCCTTACGATTTTCATCACCCTGAGGATTGACGCTGACATGGACGGTTGCTTAACTAAGCTAACTTAGGCTCTTCGACACACTCTCGCAGTCCCAGCGTCGCGGTGCCGTCTGGCCGGTTATTGGGAAGGTCCCCCTCCTTTCAGGGTGCGAATTCACATTGCAGTATTATCTGAATACCATCCCACCCGCGAAGGAATTCTCGGAGTGGAGTTCACGTGGATCACACTCAGTATGTGACACGTTCCGACTTGTAGTATTTACTGACATCTTGATAGCGAATAACAACTGTACGTCATGTGAAATCAAATCTGCATCGTTTGATGGGGCTAATTTGCAGGTCGCTAGCTTTTGAAATTACACTATGAACAGGGGTATGGTAAGTTTCAAGATGTATCGGAAGTAACATACCACCACGAACAACCCCCACAACATATAATTGCCGTGACCGACATCGATCATTCGCAAGGTGTGCCAGTATACTCCTGCATCGTTGTTGCTAACTCTGTTGAAGAGTACGAGGATATGCCAGGCCTGGGACCAGTCGAATTTGGTGAAGAGGCAGCAACGCTGGACGGGCCAGAGTATGAGGACATGCCCGAGTTGGAAATGGCCGACTCGGAGGCTGGAGATGGAACTGCATCTCAGAATATAGCAATAGCATGGTATGTGCAAGCTTACCTTCGGAGACACCGGTATGTCCTGGTTGGTTCAATTGATGTCAAACGATCCATAATGACGAGCATTGGGAAGGTATGGCCAAGCCACACATATAATACGTGGTAATACTTACCGTTCTGGCTCGTGCAACACGTTGATGTTTCCCGATTTTGAGGCATTGATGTGAGTTCTCGTCGAGTTAGGAGCGACGTGATCTAAACCGTTACCATAGTGTCATCAGTGAACATGTCCAACCGCGAAGGTTCATTCGCCCGCCCGCGATGAGTCGGATTGCAGTACGATCCCCACGAATTATGCATTGGTTGATGCAAGTTTTGTACGATAACAATGCCCTTTTTTACTGCGAGGTTCAAGGTCGAAGGTGTATTTACATTTACATATTCAATGAATAGATACGCAAGATGGTGGGCCACCGAAGGGCACCCACTCACCGGGCTGCACGCCACGTTACAAATACATAGTTTTGTGCTCAGCACGACTTTTTACAGGAATCGGACTGACATCAGTAAAAATGTCCGTAGAATATATGGGAGTTTAGCTGCTTATAAATAGAATACAAGCAAATAGTCCTCCTTCACGTTGCGTCGACCTGGGACGGCAACGGAAATTTGGCATTGATGTTTTTCACGGGAGCGCCATGGCTCCACAACACGTTCTCTAGATTCGGACACCTGGACTACACCCTCACGGATGGCGCTCACGTTGTGATAGGTGCGGATGGAGAAAGGCCACTGTCATGCACACATAGGGCAATATGGGTATGAGGTTGGGATTTCCAGCCGCCATCGACTGTATTGGTCACTTATCACGGTGAGGTCCGCATCTCTCACCATTACTACCATATGCTCACTTCGCCTTCTTCCTTCAATGTTCAACTCCATCCATCGTGGTGCCGGGACGCCCAGCCTAGCCTCACTATGTATCTCTCACGCCCCACGCCCCACGCCCCTCATCCTACAAACTACTTTCCTTCGCCTCTTTGACCTCATCATGTCCGGCCTCCCCCAGTACGCCGGTATCCCCTCCCTCATCCGCGAAGCAGTTTGACCCTCGTAGGCACTAGATGATGACTGGAGGGCCATGTCCCCTTATTGATCATCGCCGGCGTTTCTCATTACGAAATCGTGGATAGCCCTTGCACGCGTGGAGTGATGCTCTATGTTGCTGGGCCTCGACTACTTTACTTTCGCCCTCAATGGTGAGGACAACGCAGATTCGCGCTCATCGACATATCTCTGTCCCTGACTGCTATGATTACCCAGCCGACCATTCCAGATTGTCTATTACAAGGGTGACTACTAGCATCGTCTTCGATGTGGACTGGTCATATGTCGTTCTAGAAAAGGTATGTTGATTTTCCACTCAATTGTGGGGGGAGGGGGGCGACGACACATGAAAACTCATAGCGCCGCACCGCCCCTATCAGCCTGCGCGGTGCACGCTCCTCCTCCTGGCCCGGCCAGCGCACCCGCGGTACCGCACCTCGTTGTGTTTGTCCACGACATCATACCTCACTATACGACGTTACTTCCCACCTGCCGACTTCACGACATGTATCAACTCCCTGCGAACGGGATAACCAACTACAACTATCGACAGGAATAAGCCGTTACAAGTACGACTACGTATGTTGGCTACTATCCCAACACTCGGGCACGCGGTTCGCTGTGGGTGTCCGGTCGTTTGCGTTATCAAATTTACCACGATCCCACACGTTCACCGGGATCTACGACTCGAATACTCACGATATGGTATCGTCTCCACCTATGTAGTTGATATTAGATGCGCGCGCGGATGGATGTGAACCGACTTGGCCCGCGCACCACTATGCCCCGGCGCAGCCATCGCGAAACCGGGGCCCACGTCGCTCGTTTCGCTTATGTTTTTCATACCCGTCACCGGCAATTAGAGTGACTTGCGAGCAGGTTATGAACTAGCTAGTGGAGGGAATCTAGAGGCGTCGCAACGGTTGCGCCTTCAGCTTACCACACTTAAATCAACCTATTCCTAGTCTGTGGGTTGCGATAGGACAAACTTCATCCAAGCCGTAGGTCGCGCGAGACTTGCAAGAAATGCTACCACTCTCTTGTGACGCTTGAGGTACATCGGAGGAGATCGCCATTTTTTCTATTAAATAAGATACATATTAGCATATATTACGAGCCCAATTCAATTTGTTTACTGCTACAATCTCCAATGATCGTTCCACAGGTCAAAGACTCAGTGGAAAGTGAAAGATTACCACGCTGAAAGATGCAACTTATGGACCAAAGATGGTCTTTCCCTACATTTGAAAGCCCCAATAAGTATTCGTAATTGACACATCCTTTTGATACCCCGCATCTACGCGTGAAATTTCACTTGCAAGATCGGAACGCGGTTTCAACGAGTAGGCACGTTCGGGCAGCGGGTTTTAGCGCTGCAAATAGGGCTCGAGGCAATTACAAGAACTCGAGGTGGATAAGCCTGGGGAGGACTCGTAAAAGATATCAAGAACTACCAGACACAATCACAGCACGGGATTCGGAAAATGCGCGGCTCTTGGTTTCAAAGGTACCATTCATCTTCGTCGCGTTCTTGATCTTTCTACTATCGCTCCCCAGCGCCTTGTGAACGACAAAACTGATGATATCTTGCAACGTATATTGCACCCACAAACGTGCTTAATTCGAGACGCGGGACTATTGTAGACTGCGGGTGTGTATTCGTTTTATCGTTGTGGTAGTTGTCTTTGGCGATAAAGACTCGCGAGGGGCATTTTGGAGTCAAAGAATGTAATCGTTTCACCGTTCTTGGTGATAAGGTGTTTTTGTTTTGTCGTACGCGCTACTGTTGTGTGGCTTGGAGTTGCAACCGTGCTTTCCTTCTTCGTTGTTCATTGCGTCGTGTTGCTTTTGTTTCCAATTAGCTTGCCCGCCGTGCTTTCCAGTCGTCTTTCTTTTGCTTTCAACTCACTCGCCCCCCGACGTTGTTCAGTCGTCTCTCTTTTGCTTTCAATTTACTCGGCCAATCTCGAAGTCATCCCGGTACATCTCGCAACGCTGATCCGAGCCTCCTGGCACTCACCGACGTAGTCCTGCTACATTTTAGTTGGCCACAATATGAGAATTAATATCTTCACCTTCGTCCCTTTCAAGCCTTCGAGTCGGGACGCCCGCTACATTTATCGGCGCGTTTATGGGGCAGTCTACGATAATAGGCAATACTTGCGTTTCTCAGAGGATGAATATGATTGGGTGGTGATGTGAGTCGTTCTTGGTCGTAATGGGGCGAGGGCTTACATACCGAAGGGGCCCCGGCACAAGTCGAGGTCAGACGTCGTCTCTCACTTTACAGTGCGCGCTTTCTTCGGTGGAGTAGCTTATCACACGCTACACATCCACGACTGCGGTTGTAAATTTTACGACAACGGTGGCAGCTGGGGAGAGGATAGGATGAGGCGCTTCGATTCGATGCGGCAGGCATCGAGACTTTAATGCGACATAAGCTTTGAATATATTTTGTATTTCTTGGAGGCGCATTTTTGGAGGTGCGGCCGTTTGGAGGGAGTATTGTATGTTAATAATATGGTTAATACATATGTTACAGTCTACGTCTGGGCGGGAACATTAGTGGAATGAGAGCGGTGTGGAATAGATACTCACAGTCGGGAAAAGTAAATCAGGCTCAGTTAGGGCACCAACCAGATCCAATCTGTATCACCATGAGCGTATGACTCACAGAATGGCCTCAGAGCTTCACCGCACTGGCCGCCAACAATATGATGCGCTGGAGCTGCCGCTCACCATATGGGAGTATATAACCGATGGGAGAACCGTGCAAAGATAACGCTGTAAGTTACAAGGTCCTACATCAGTCTTGCCTGAATAATTAGGAGGAGCGAAGGATTCACATAAAGAGTATATAGAGTGTTTGCTCTGACACATCGGGGCCTTTGGAGGTTGACTGGACAACAAGCAACACATCGTTTGAATAGTACTAACCTCGCTCCAGGGAGTTCCCTCTAGCGTAAACGTAGGGCACATACCTCATTGGAAAATTGAGTACGAGTAGGGTCCTTGTCCTTGGCTTTGATGGAAAGTGTATCACCGTAAGCGGATTACGCTTGCGCTATGCAATGAGCACATCAGTGGAGATGTGAAGTTCCCAAGCAACGTAATGACAAAAACACTCCGAGCAAGCAGCGCCGATGTGCTTATCCCCCGGAGCAGGGCGGACACCAGGGCATGAGGGAGACTGTACGATTGGCGAGAACATCTGATGAGGGAGCCGGCGACCGATGTCCTCATTGTTCAGTGAAAGCAGAAGGTCAATGTCACGCTTTGTCACAATAACCGACCCGTTAGTGTATCGATCCGTTTCCACGTGCATCCCCCGGGGCTGCTCCTTTCTCAGCAAGGGACCCCTTCATTATTGTTTCCTCCTGCAGCAACCCCAAGTGGACGAGTATTATTGGCGAAGCGCTTGCACGGGAAGACAATTTTCGAAGATGCGGAGCCCTATATTAACGGCGGAGCCGCGAAAGACCAAGTCCTGGTCAGTTGAATGTTTCAGGACTAATACCTCACGACCGGAAATCACTTGGATCATACCGCCGCTGATAGGAGGCTGGATCACATATAGTGTTGATGTGGTATCTGAATTTTGATAGAATTTTTTAGGCGCTTTATTCTAAGCTCACTGGTTCCAAAATTCAACAGCCCTTCACTATAACACCACAATGCTACAACGTATCGAACTAGGTCAGTCTATGGATTGTTTAAACTTTGCAGCGGGCTAATTCGGCAGTTGGCTTAGTTCTTCAAGTTGCCTCAATATTTGTGCACCCCGCCGTGTTTCGATATATTCAATCGGCCATACTGCTATTAACCAACTTGGCTCCCTGTCGATTTCCGAGCTTGTCAGACTATCTGCCTATTTGGTGTCACTTAACGTCTATCGTTGTTCAATTACCTTTGGGTATTGGCGAAACCAATGAAAATTACAACCCCTCCGGGTGTGCGAATGTCCACTATCGAGGCCCTGCCTTGTCACCTCATGTATCAAAAGCTCACGTCCTCCACCCGCTACTCATACTTCTCAATACCGTGTCTCGTATATTGAACCTCTTTATCCGTATTGGTTACCTGTGGTTTGTCTGGCGGTCGCGCGACTTATGTCCTGCCTTCTCACCCTGTGGGGTGTTCGGGGAAGTAATCCCGGCGCATGTTGACCCCGGAATATTTGAATTCGACCCAGTTTACTCGCGCTTGGATCTGCGCGGTGGTGGCAGAGCTTACAGTTTTTCCCTCAATCAGCTCGCCCCTTATATGGATGATGGCGGGGTCGACGTGGATCCGTCTGATTCTATCCACTTCCTTGATCATGTAGATAGTGTCGGACGGTTGTCATATCTCTCACGCGATGACATCGTTTTTGCAAAGGTGCCGCTTACTCTTCTTACTGAATATGTTTCTGTGAAGATGATATGCAAAATTGCACGTATTCATCAGGTTTCTCTAGGGTCTCACGTAGCGAAGGGTAGAATGGCTAGCTATTTTGTACAGCACAACTGTGTAAGTTGTAACCTTTATACGACCGTATTCCGGGTGTCCCCAGGCCGCCGGAAGAAGGAAACAGCAAAACTTGCTGAGCGTAATAGATTCAAATGTCCAAAACGAGGGAGTAAAAAACCAGTTACAATTAAATGTCCTCAATTTCACGACGAAGTGGGCGGTAGTGAAGTTCTTGGGGATGCATCAATATTTCCGCCCGAACCCTTATCGGAAGAACTGGTGGCGACTATCGTGACAGGGTTCTGTAAAGATTCTTCCCCTGAGGTTCTTGAGGAGTCAGGATGTGCCGTCTGTGGGCAATTGGTCCCAATAAACCAATTAAGTCCACTGAAAAATGTGAGAGGTTTATTGAAGATACTTGAAATACCTGGAGTGACCAGGGTTGAGCGCAAGTGGCAGTCTGAAAGAGTTCGAGAGCTTGAAGGACCCGTATTGGATCACGACTGCGATCAAGTGTGTCTACCATGTCGAACTTCACTACGCAATGGGAAAATACCTCGGGGAGCACTAGCGGATGGCCTCTGGTTAGGGAAGGTGCCACCTGCAATGTCCTGTCTTCGGTTTGTTGAAAAGCTGCTTGTGTCCCGTGTGCGCCACAATAGCTGTTTCGTAAGAGTTGCCTCAGGTCTGAGGAAAATGGTGTCTCACGTTGTTGCGTTTGAATCACCAGTGCCAAAGATATACAATATATTACCACCACCGATTGAAGAGATGGATGATGTCCTCGCAATTCTTTTTACAGGTCCTGTAAGCCGACAGAGAGAGATCTCGATCGGACCCCTTTGCTGGTGCGTAGAAAAGAGGTCCTCACTGCGCTCGAATGGCTGAAGCTCAACAACGTCGATTATAGTGACCTGGAAATATCGCATGAGAATTTATCAAAATACCCGGAAGACGTACCTCCTGTTTCAGTTGAGTATCGTAAATCAACGACAAATAAAATTACAGAAGGGACAAGTGTCTTCGATCAAGAAGAGGAGGATGGCGTCGTAACTGGCGACTGTCCTTTCGTGGTACATGGCTTGACTGGTGAGCAGCTGGATAATAAATCAGCGAACGCTTTGAAAGGCATTGCACTCAGGCACCTAAACAGCGGTGGACGAATATTAGCGGTCGGTCACTCCTCCAAGTATGAATCTATTTACAAGAACCCTGAATTGTATCCACAAATGTTTCCGTGGCTCTTTCCGTACGGTTTAGGAGGCGTTGGAATGACAAGCCTCTCTGACTCTGAGCATAAGCGCCGCCTCCTAATGTATCATGATAAGCGATTTCAGGTAGATATCAACTTCCCTTTTGTGGCATTCAGTCATGAGCAGGTAAAAGCCAGCTCAACGGGGAGCTTCCTCCTGGCCGAAACTAAACGATTCCATGATGTAGCAAATCGGCTACTTGGTGTCAATCAGGAGGTGCTAACGTCTCTAGCAACAAGAATGTCCGCGGGCGAGATCGTCAAACCAACAACAGAAGAAGAGAAAGATTGCTTCCAAGTTATACATGATTTAGACGGCGTTGGCAACAAGGTTAGTGGCTCAACAACGAGTAAGAAGTATATGCGCAATGAGATTTGGTCCTTGATATCCTACATGGGTCCACCATCATGGTATATCACGCTCTCTCCAGCGGATGTTAAACACCCGATATGCTTATATTACGCTGATACAGGGGAGAAATTTAGTCCTGACCTGAGGCCAAGTGATGAGCGCTTCGCGCTCATTGCCAGAAACCCAGTGGCAGGGGCGCGCTTCTTCCACTTCATGGTGTCTATGTTTCTTAAGCATGTCCTTGGTGTGGGGGAATCGCATCTTGGCGCATATGGTGAGACTTCGGGATACTATGGCACTGTTGAGCAACAGGGCCGGTTGACGCTTCATCTCCATCTGCTGCTGTGGATACGTGGTTGTATACCACTACAGGAAATTCGTGATCGTATTCTAAACCGCGAATCAGATTATCAACAACGAATGATCATGTACCTGGAGTCAGCTCATAGGGGTGATTTTTTAACCGGGTCCCAGGAAGAGGTAACGGAGTGTGTCGAGAGCGCATCTAAGCAGGAAGAATATCTGGACCCTACCCAGACTCTCCCTACAGCCCCGCCAGCGCGCTGCCACCAGGTGTGCGGAAATTGCGATGATTGTAGCGCATTGAGTGCTTGGCGGAAGAGGTTTGATTCGACCGTTGATGATTTATTACTGAAGTCGAATGTACACCGATGTTCTACAAATAGAAATCGAGACGGAACTACGAGTAAATCAAGGCAGTATACAGGCTGTCTTGATAATCAATGGGGAACATGCAAAGCGCGCTTTCCCCGTCAAGTAAATAAGGAAACAACAGTCGACGCCATAACTGGCGCTATTGAAATGAGGAAGAATGAACCTATGATCAATACAGTTACCCCAGTGGTCACTTACCTCACCCGCGGAAATTCGGATGTGACTTGCCTACAGTCAGGCACAGCCCTTAAAGCTGTTATTCAATATGTCACCGACTACATCACCAAAATGTCTCTGAAGACACATGTAATATTTGATTCAGTCCGTGCGGTGTTCACCCGGAATGCTGAGATGATTGGAGGGAGCACAGCTCGTAAGGATAAAGCACGACGCTTGATGACGAAAATTGTCAACAGTTTGAGCGCGAGGATGGAGATGGGATCACCAATGGTATGCATGTACCTGCTAGGCAACCCCGATCACTACAAGAGTCATCAATTCGCGGTGTGCTATTGGCAAAGTTACGTCCGGGAAGCAAGGAAATTCTGGCATGAAACGGACCCTCAGAATGACACAATGCAACCTGAAAAAGTGGCTTTAATTAAACGTGGTGGGAGAATCGTGGGGCTTTCACCTGTATATGATTATATCTATCTGTTACGATCCATTGCTTCTCATTCATCATACATCAGTCACTTGACTGATCCCATCTTTCATAGACGCTTCTACTTCCTCCATCATCATCTGACACCATCCACATGCTCCATCATCAGATGATACATCATGCGATCCCTTATCTACTTCTCGACCGCATGGTCATCATTCTATCTTTGTTATCTTTGCTGTTCTTACTCAGCTGCTCAGTCAGCTCGCTTCTATTATCAGTCATCACCCTCCATATGTCTTACTATACTCACGGACCTTGTCATTACTGCGTAGTCATAGAACTACATACACTCTATATAAACGTAGCTACATACCCTTGTATTCGCTACGTTTAATCGTTTATCAATTCCCCCTCTACTGCCTCCTGACCCAGGAGACTTCAGACCTTGCTAAGTGTCCTTGAGTCTTTACTGTCGACTCATTGACTTGCGTTAGCAGGACGTAACATTCGATTAAACGTCTAGGGTCACCAGGCAACCCTGCAACGAAACAGGACAACCCCTAAGGATAGGGACGACATCGATATCAATCACAGTTGGGAGTATATCACTCCATACAGGGGCTCATTGCCAGTAACAGCATCGGAACTCGAACTACAGAGATTAGGCGACGAAGCGACCGTCGCACGCAATAGGTATCACAGGACGTCGAAAGGATCGACAAAGAAGGAGTGGATTAACCTCCACAGACAGCACCAGACATTTGAGAAACTCCACGACGAAAGATTAGCCGACATCAGGAGAAACATTCGTCGGGCGAAGGAACAAGAAGAAGTCACTCGCATCATTCAGGACAGTCGTCGTCCTCGAGAAGAGAAGGGAGTAGCCACAGACCGCATCACACTTCCCACCCCACAACCCACAGTTCACGGGTCGCGCCCCCCGTCAGAGAAGAATCAACCACGGCAGAACCAGAAGACGAATACGCCGCATATCGTCAGTCCCATCCCACACCAACAACTAGTCAATACACCTCCGTCCCCCGCTCCCCAGTCACTACCCCCTCACACTCCCACAGCCTCGCACCAGGGTTCCAACCGTCTCAGGAAGCGCCGTCCCCGCCACAATACACCTTCGGTTCAGAGCGAACCAGTACCGTTCAGCCAGTCGGACCCATCCAACCGGAGCGTACCGCTTCCTTCACTGAATATCGAGACCCCACTCCCCCTATCCCCTCAGACGACGAGGACGAACCGTACGGAACAATGGCTACAGAGACAACGACCCCTAAGCGCAATGACAATGGAATCGCAGACCCCGGCATGTTCGACGGGGATTGCAACCTTTTTGACGGTTGGTGGCGTCGCATGCAACTTTACGTCAGAGGGAACGCTGTCCTGGACACGGATGAAAAGAAGATTTCGGCCGCGCTCTCTAGATGTCACAAGAGAGCCGAGAACTGGGCAGCGATGAAGACAGACACAATACTCAACACAAACGATGCTGGCACATGGAAAGCATTTGTAGTGGAAATTACTAAACAGTTCTTCCACGGACAACGACGATTACTAGCAGAAAATAGGATCAGGGTGATGACCCAAGGGTCTCAATCGGTCGAAGAATGGATCGCAGACTTCGATGCTCAGAAACACATTGGTCAAGTCGCGGATGAATTAGCAGTGTTCTTAATCCAACGAAACACAAGGAACTCGATCATTGACAAATGTCGCTTCCAAAATGGAGGAACTGGTCCGGCAACATATGACGACTGGAAAAAGGCAATCCTCACCTATGGCAATATTGAAGAAGAACTCAGCCTCATCCGAAAAGGAGTCCAACGCGCTTCCACCTCTGGAGATCGACACGACGGAACAGGTACCACTTATGGGGGCAGAGGACGCCCGATGGACATCGGACAAGTAGAGGAGACAAACATCGACGCAGCAAATTGGAATGCAGAAGGAAGGCCCAAGTGTTTCAACTGCAGCAAGTATGGACACTTTGCACGAGATTGTCGAGGCAAGAAGAAGAAAACAGACATTAGGATCAAAATCAGGACAGGAGCGAAATGCTGGAAGTGCAACAAGGAAGGACACATAGCAAAAGAATGCCGGAGTTCAGGAATGGTAATCCAGGGCAAATTCAGGGCCCTTGATGATGATGAAAGCGACGATGAAGCTAAAACGGTTAAAGGAGATAATGATGAAAAGAAGGGTTTTCAGGAAGGGTCAGACTGAGCACGAAGTCTCGACCCAAGGGTTCGTCGAATCATTCTAAATCTGTACCACCATCAAAAAATGACAAATACATGATTCCCCAACGACGAACTAGTGCACCTGAGCTTGCAACTCTGCATCTCGCCACACTCAAAACAAGAAAAGACAAAACAATGGTCACGGTCAAGGTTATAACCACAGACAAACGAAAAGCTAAACTCGACGCACTCCTGGACAGCGGATGCACCCACTTGGCAGTCAATCGACGATTGGTGGAAACAGAAAAACTCCCCACGGTTGATTTACCCACTCCTATTCGGGCATTTAATGCGGATGGTTCTCTCAATGCGGACAAATTAATCACCAAAAGTGTCAGGTTCCAGATGCAGATTGGTGATCACAAAGAAGAAGCAACGGCACTGGTAGCGGACTTAGGCAAAAAGGATCTCTTCATCGGACATGAATGGTTACACAAACACAATCCCTTCATTAACTGGAAGACTGGCAAGATCAAATTCCCAGACTGTCCCCCAGAATGTGCCAAAGTAAGCGTCAGCACACCACCCAAGGCTAAAATTCGGTCAACAGACACGGTCACGGATCTAAAACTCCCGAAGTACCTCATGACTTGGAAAGATCGATTCGAGAAAAAGACCTTCGATACACTTCCACCATACAGGAAACATGACCACGAGATTAACCTGAAACCAGATGCACCGGACGAATTACCAGCCAAATTATACCCAATGACAGCCGCAGAAATGGAAGAAATGGACAAATTCCTAGAAGAGAATCTAGCCTCGGAACGGATAGTCCCATCCAAGAGTCCATACGCATCACCATGCTTCTTCATCAACAAGAAAGACGGATCCAAACGATTGGTACAGGACTATAGAGAGTTAAACAAGTGGACGATTAAGGACAAATTCCCCCTACCTCTGATTAACGACATCATCGATAAACTGAAAGACGCAAATTTTTTCACCAAGTTAGATCTAATCTGGGGATACAACAACTTGCGCATCGCACTTTACCACGAATGGAAGGCAGCTTTCCTAACACCACGCGGATTATTCGAACCACGGGTCATGTTCTTCGGACTCTGTAATTCCCCAAGCTCATTCTGCCGATGGATGGCCGAGATATTTAAAGATCTCATACGACAAAACAAGATGATCATCTATATCGATGACATTATCATCTATGCCAAGGACAAAGATCAGCTTAGAGAACGTAGCATTGAGGTCATGGAAATCGCACGCGCCAATGGGATCTCGTTCAAGGCCAGTAAATGCTTATTTGAGGTCCCTGAGGTACCATTTCTAGGTGTTATTGTTGGCAATGGGAAGGTCCGCATGGAACAAGAAAAAATCGAAGTCATCCAAACTTGGAAACGTCCAGAAAACAAGAAAGGTGTTCAGAAATTCCTAGGCTTCGCAAATTTTTACCGTCGTTTCATCAAGGACTACGGAAAAATGGCTGAACCTCTCACGCGCCTCACTGGATCTAGCGAATGGTCTTGGACGCCAGAACAAGAAGTCGCATTTGAAAGCCTGAAATCAGCGATATGCTCAGAACCAATATTGGCCCTCCCTAGATCCAAGGGACGCTTCAGGGTCGAAACAGACGCATCAGGATACGCCATAGGAGGTGTCCTGTCTCAAGAACAAGATGGTAAATGGCACCCTATCGCCTTCATGTCCAAAGTAATGAACCCAACACAACGGCGATACGAGATCTATGATAAGGAACTCCTGTCCATCATGGAAGCACTGCGCATTTGGCGACAATACTTGGTGGACGCACAGGAACCGTTCGAGCTATTGACAGATCACAAAAACCTGACATATTTTAGAAAAGCTCAGCGGTTAAACAGTCGACAAATGCGGTGGTATTTGAAACTACAGGACTACGATTTCGAAATGCGACACATACCGGGCAAAACAAACACGAAGGCGGACATCCTCTCAAGACTGGAATGGTACGAAGAAGACACTGAAGAAGAAGAAGTCATGATGTTCAAAAATCATGGGTTTGGTATTCCTTCAGAAATGGAGGAAGACGATGAAATTTCGGACTTTGGCATAAGGTTCTTCGGAGAAGAACTACCTGAAGAGGAGGTGATTCTGGACACATCGGAAATTTCCATCTCAGCTCTCACTGAATTCGGCAATGAAGATCTGGAACAGCGCATCAGAAACCACCCACGCGTAGAATCAGAAGTCCGATTCGGCATGAAGGAAAGTCCACACTTCTTCAAAGAAGCTGATGGCATCATCACAGTCGGAGACAAGGTCTATATACCCCCAGACAAACAACTACGTGAAGAATTAATCAACGAACATCATGATTCACCACTAGCAGGTCACCCAGGGATCCACAAAACGAATGAACTCATTGGACGCACACTATGGTGGCCAGGGATGAGATCAGACATCAGAGATTATGTCATGGGATGCGAAACATGCCAAAAGAACAAGATCAATCGAGAAGCACGCCATGCGCCACTCTACCCCAACCCGATACCCACGCACCCCTGGGAAGAGATCTCAATCGACATGATCGGCCCCTTACCACCGTCTAAAGGTTACGATGCTATTTTGGTCATTGTGGACAGGCAATCGAAGATGATCAGGGTCGAACCAACACACACCACCCTGACGTCCAAGGGACTTGCAGAAATCTATCGAGACACCATCTGGAGACAACATGGAATACCTAAGAAGATCATTAGTGATCGTGGACCACAGTTTGCATCGAACTTCATGAAGGACCTATGCACCCTCTTAGGGATCAAACGGAATTTATCAACGGCTTATCACCCGCAGACAGATGGACAAACAGAACGTATCAACCAAGACGTCGAACAGTTCCTTCGGATCTTTTGCAACTACGATCAGGACGATTGGGCCTCATGGCTATCAATTCTAGAATTCCAGTACAATGATAAGATCCACTCTAGTACCGGACAAACTCCGTTCTTCCTGAACTATGGCCGACATCCATGGAAAGGCGATATCTCCATGGAACCGGTAAAGAACGAAGCCGCTCAAGAATTTGCATCACGCATTGAAGAAGTTCGGAAGAAAGCTATCACCGCCTTAGAAGCATCAGCCGAACGAATGAAGAAACAATATGATCGTCACAAGAAGGACTCGCTTAATCTCAAACCCGGTAACAAGGTGTTTTTAGAAGCCAAAAATATCACAACCACCAGGCCATCCAAGAAGTTATCAGAACGACGATTAGGACCATTCGAAGTCATTGAAAAGGTAGGCCACAGTGCCTACAAACTCAAGCTCCCCACCAACTGGACGCTCATCCACCCGGTATTCAATGAGAACCTACTAACACCTCTCAAGACAGCACGCTTCGAATCACAACAGAAGCCATCACCTCCACCACCCGATGTCATTGAAGGTTCAGAAGAATACGAAGTAGAAAGCATCCGAAAGGTCAAAAAGAAGAATGGAAGACTTCTATTCTTCGTCCATTGGAAAGGGTATCCGGAAGAAGAAAACACCTGGGAAGTCCGCGCAAACCTCAAACACTCCGCGGATCTGGTTAAAGACTTCTACCGCCGTCACCCCAATGCACCACGATAAATACGACACTCGTTTCAACCACCTTACTTTACCCCCACATCTTTAAATTGCATTCCACTCACAAACCATATTCTCCACCATGTCTATCCCCGCCACTCAACTTGCCTTGGCCATTGCTGCCCTCTTCCCCACCCTCGAACTTCTTCATTCTACCCCCATCCATATTCGAACAATCAATGACTGGATCAAAGCGTTGGACAACATCGCACGCACCCTATCAGAAGACGACGTTACTATGCTGCAACCCCTCCGCGACCAACGGGTTCAACTCCACAATCTGCGACAAAGTCTACTCGACTACGAAAAAGACCTACATGCTCATGTCCAACGAGTACTAACCCACCACGCTCCTGGTCTCACTGACGGAGACATGACTACGCTTCGTCAACAAATGACGGTCAACGAATGGGGTGTTCCTATCAACCCCACGGAGGTCCACCCGGAGTACCGCCTCCCTGTCATTCCCCCTCCCCCATCTTTAGGCACTCCCACTCACTCTGCCTCGTCTAGTTCTCCAACCTCTCCAACACAACTCTCCCCCACAAGAGAAGACGCCATCGCAGGCCCCAGCCACCTGCCACCAACACCACCCACGTTCACCCCCATAGGGGTCCTCCCATTACACCGGTTGTGCACCGTCAAGATCCCCAAAACATTCACCCCCACCGACCCCTACAATGGTACCCACATGTACAGTGGACACCCGTTCAGATATTGGGTACGCGGACCGGACAACGAAGCGGTCTTCTTTACGCGCAAGGGCGAGGAATATTTGACGGCTTATAAAAAGCAGGATCTCGGTAAAGTGTTGCTAGAAGCTGGTTTGTTGGTTTAGAGTTTCGGGACGAAACCCCTGGAGGGAAGGTCATGTTACGATCCATTGCTTCTCATTCATCATACATCAGTCACTTGACTGATCCCATCTTTCATAGACGCTTCTACTTCCTCCATCATCATCTGACACCATCCACATGCTCCATCATCAGATGATACATCATGCGACCCCTTATCTACTTCTCGACCGCATGGTCATCATTCTATCTTTGTTATCTTTGCTGTTCTTACTCAGCTGCTCAGTCAGCTCGCTTCTATTATCAGTCATCATCCTCCATATGTCTTACTATACTCACGGACCTTGTCATTACTGCGTAGTCATAGAACTACATACACTCTATATAAACGTAGCTACATACCCTTGTATTCGCTACGTTTAATCGTTTATCGATTCCCCCTCTACTAGCCTCCTGACCCAGAAGGCAACTCAGACCTTGCTAAGTGCCTTGAGTCTTTACTGTCGACTCATCGGCTTGCGTTAGCAGGACGTAACAATCAGGAAAACTCCGATGTCTTTTTTCGGGTCTTTTTTGTCTTGGAAAAGACAAAAAAGACAAAAAAGGCACAAAAGACCATAAGTACGAGTGTCTTTTATAATCCCAGTCCATTGCTTGGAAAAGTCAATTTTGTCTTTTATAAGTAAAATAAGACCCATAAGACACATTGATAGTTCATTGAAAGACAATTCAAAAGGACAATTTAAAGAGCAGAAAAACACATTATATTTCATATATAATATATACATGTAGCTCTACACATATATCGTACATTTCTAAAGCTAATACAATATGTTTACATACCTCAAATACCAAATGTCTATGAAAATCGGTCGGGACTCAGCTGGGAAACCAGATTGTAATGATAGACACACCTTTGAACCATGATCCTCGCAGAACCCATCTAGAACACCCCATACATCACAATTAGAGGTAATCTATCAATAAGAACATGTTATATAACATACCTGGGGTGAGTCGGGGCCAAAATCTGTCGGATGAGGCTGGATGGATGAGAGTGGTGTTGGATGAGGTTGAGATACACGGAATTAACATACGGATAGGTCACATGATTTTAAATCGGAGCTTGAATGGACTTGGTTGAAATTTCTTTGGGTGTCCTTGCTGATTATGAGCCCGAAATCCAAATGATGTCATTGGGTAGTAATACCAAAGTAAAAGCTGCGAAAGCTCCAAAGCCTGTAAGTAAAAGACTGAAATCCCGAAAAGGACATAAGCTAAGACATTTGTAAGCAAAATCACGCAAAGCCCCAAGTAAAAGACATCGGAGTTTTCCTGATGTATAGGTGTGAGGAAATATATGTAAGAGATACTGTGAGGTGAGTACTGCATCGATTGAGACGTGTAAAACTACCGATAGAGACAGAATGAACACGCGGTCTCCACGCGTACGGTGCGGGAAGCGTGCGGTATGCGGATTGTAAACGCGAGCACTGGACGATGCGCGGGAAAGCAGTAGCCCTATGAGCCAAGCCTATCAATGTATTGAGGTCAACACAATTTATTCCATGCAAAAAACCTCTGTTTGAGCTGCCTAGAGGTGTAATACTCAGTGGGTCAGGATTTGTGACGGTCTTGGTCACACCCCGTTACATCACCCATAATGTGACACAGTGACATTGCCCAACCCCATACACAAACACTAAATTCCAAATCCTTGGACGCCTACCACTGCCAGTCTCCGCTCTCGCATAGTGTCGGGACGTCGATGCCTCAACGTTCAATATTCAATACTCACTCTTTCTCGATCACGATAGCATCCCGGGTATCCACCCCACACTTGGGCATGCCCGCTCCCCCCTCAAACTTCTAC
Organism: Infundibulicybe gibba; assembly: GCA_015501065.1. Classification (NCBI taxonomy): domain Eukaryota; kingdom Fungi; phylum Basidiomycota; class Agaricomycetes; order Agaricales; family Omphalinaceae; genus Infundibulicybe; species Infundibulicybe gibba. The sequence goes on from JADNYI010000068.1 coordinate 193,347, forward strand.
TCGCGCACAATAACATACATAAATAGGGGTCAAAATGGTTTTTTTGAGCATGGTTGGAAAGGGTCCAAAGGTAAGTTTTCTTGTATTCTTCTGTGCTTATCTGACCTTCGACAGTGACCCATGCTCCTACCACCCGTCTTCCTCTCTTGCGGTTGAGAACCTGAGGGCGGAGCTACCAGCTTGATGTGTACCGCCCTCTCTGCCCTCGCGGTCCCGTTCGCGCACATCAATTAACATACGCAATGTCATTGCAAGACTAAATTGGGACACTGAGGGATTCGGGAGTATTGATGGATTAACATCGTCCATCTCCGCCATGCTCACCACCCGCGCGCGTAGTGCAAACAAGACAAATGCGCTCTTCTCCTCGACCTTCCCGACCGTCATCTTTCACTCACCAATAGCACGTAACGCGACATCAGCAACTCACTCACCCTCTATCATGATGATTATGTCTATGGTGTTAGCGCACGTAGGCCTCCCTGCCCTCCCGCCCTCCGCGCTAGTAGTGCCACTCCTTGTTGCGCCCTTACTTGGATACAACACCAGTAGCAGTTGACGTAAAATCCAGCCATAGTAGGTCCAGGCTGTGTATTGCGTACTACCCTGCATGTAACTAATTTTACCTGTAGCATTTACATCTATGAGCACTCTAGGCGCTATCCTCATCTAGCCACCCCGAGGACTAGCCCCCAGCATACCCAATCGATCCTTGCTATTACCGTCAGCCTCCAGGCATTACGGCGCCTGGGGACCACGGACGACAACATAGGAGATGGTGGGGCGTAGTCCCGTGAGCGGCGCTGCGTGAGCACAGTCATGCGCGAGGGCCCCGAGACACGACCCTGATTTTCCATTCCGGCGGTCCCCCGCCACCAACCCCATCCACCTAACGATCAAACACGACACAGGAGGGTATCTGTTCAGTCTATCAAATATGTCATATTACATAATGCCTCCTGGCCCGTTCGTTCCGCTCGGCGCTGAGGGTATACAAGTTTACAACCAATCTACATGCTATTACACTGTTAAACTCAGCTACATGCTCGCCTCGGAATTACCGATAAGTATACACAGTATCATGGCCCACCCCCATGCGACCTCTTGGAGGCATTCTCGGCGTCCTTCCGGATCTTCTCAACATAAATGAATGTAACCAAGATAGTGTCCATGATCTCTTCCCCGCCGGGATATATCTCCAGTGACGCTGGTCTGCGGTTGAAGATATAGTGCTTGCGATGGAAACGCGCAACTCGAGTCTTTGCCTTGTCATTTGTCACGAGCTGTTGATCAAATAGCAATATCAGAGCAGCCAAGGCAGGGAATGTCTGCATATGCACCGTGGATGTCTTTAGGCCCAGCTCCCACCTATATTCCTTTCCATCCGGAGCCATGAATACACGGTCCCTATGCACAGTCCAGTCAATCCTGTTTCCGGAAGCATCTTCTACGTACCGGCCGTACCACCCCAAGCCCTCCTTTTGAAAGAACGTCTTCGTCTCGACCTCCTGCCCAGCCTGCCTGATTATAGACGACCCCAACGTGTGCCACTCGACCTGTGCGAGGTGCGCGAACCGATCTTGCATATCCTCTCCTCTGGGGACATCGTTCGGGACGACACGTGAAATATTTGCCGTGCGGCCGACAAGCTTGAACGGCGAGTCAACCTTGTATATCGCCTGCCCCTCCTCATTGCCAAAGGTCGCGTGCAGGGGCGAGGCGTCAGAGAGGTACAGGTGCATGGTTAGTTGGTGGCGTGAGGGCCCTGGTGGGGTATATATACGTCGTGCAGGGGCTTGCTGCGGAATGGCATGTGGATGATGCGTGCGAGGGTCCCTGGACGGTGTAACGCCTTGAATTCTCACGTCTAGATGACCCGAGCTGCGGTTGCAGTGGAGCCAATGCGATGTTCGGGGTAGGGTTTTGATACAGTATGGTTATGAATGACAAGTAATCTCCATACAAAGGTGATCTAGTTAACCAATAGTAGACGTGGGTTGCGGGAGCCATCACTGTCAGCCCTTGAGCTTGAGGCTTGTAGCTGCCGTGGCTATGTCAAAGTGTTGCAACCTGTGTACATTCGCCTGAGCAGGCAAGCTCAGACAAATCCGGAGTCGTCTCGCAATTCTGATCATACATTGGCCTATACTGAGATCCTGACGGGAATAAAGGTATGCCAACTCATGATCAGCGGAGCGCTTGACTACAGACATTGTACTTAGATGCCGGAATTTCCAGTCCAGAACCCATGCCCCATCCGTCGTCTCCCCCCCGAGATCCTCTCCGAGATCTTTTACCGCAGTTTACTGGAAGATGTACCCACCTCGCCACTGATCCAGTCAGCCACAGATTGGGCGCTGAGGCGGAATGCTAGCTGGGGAGCTATTCAGGGTCCTAGAGAGAAGAAAGAGGTTATTCAGAATACGGGGATACCTCAACGCTCTCTCGCACTGGTCTGCTCTGCATGGCGGACGCTCGTCTACTCTACTCCGACATTGTGGACGATATTCAAAGCCGAAATCGCGCGGGTACCGACGTTGGAGGCCCTCCATCGCATACACAACAATCTCTCCCGTGCCAAATCGCTCCCCCTTCAGATCTATATTACGGCGCATGATACCAATATCCCCGAGCGCAGCCCAATCCTGATGGAAATTCTATCGCCATTCCTCTCCCAGATCCAATTCCTGGCTCTCGATATGTCCTTTAACCTGATGATGTCCCTCCTGGGTTCTACAGCACTAGATTCTGGGCGTATCGCACTCCCGCTTCTTGAAGAGCTTAGGCTTGAGGAGATGTGGCCATTGAGCTCGGGGGGCGGAGACCCTGACATACCCTGGAAGCTGCAGCTCTCCGGTTCCCAAGAGACGTTTTTCATTCATCGCTCGCCGCATCTTCGGCAGCTTGTTTGACATCCCCAGGGCTGGGTTTTATCCAGCGCGCTATTCGAAATACCAGGGCAGGTATTCCGTGGGGGCAACTGACATCGATTCATGTCAAACGGTGGCATCTGTCTGTTATTCTCCAGCTATTTCAGCTTTGTCCAAACCTAGTCGACATTCATATTGCAGGCATGGCGGTTCTAGCAATGTCACATCCAGATTGACCATGCGCCTTGTCCAGCAATTTTCATGTGGGACAGCGATGACTCCCTTGCGGCTTCTTGCGCGAATTTCCCTGCCCGCCATGAAGTTCTTGCGCTTAACCCAGTTCCCTATAAGCCCGGGTTATGCGAGATACGTCCGAGGCTGCTGTCGCAGAAGAACTTATCCGCCTACATCGCTATGATCCATTCCAATTACAGTGCCTGGATATCAGTGGTTTAGAATTCCTTGGAAGCCACGGATCAACAGGTCGCAGGTTATCGAGTTCCTCTCGCTCATTCCAACATTGGTTGAGCTTCGTTTGGAAGAGGACGTCTTGCTGGACCGGGGGTTCATGCAGGCTCTCACCTACGATCCGGAAAACGCCTCAGCGTGTCTCCTTCCTAGCCTTAAACAGATATACTTGGCCTATCACGAATGCGAGCGCGTAGCTACTGGCGGACGTGAGGATGTTACGAGGACCGAATGGATAGACAGTGGTTGGTTTTTGGACATGATTGAATCGCGTCGGCCGGAAAGCTGCGCGTCCTACGGGGAACCAGTGACTCAGCTGGACGGTGCCGAATTTCGCTTGTACGACTGTGCCCGCCCCAAGAAGATTTGGTTCCAACGGGTCGCAGATCTTAGAAAACGTGGTTTGCGATTGGAAGCCGCATGGATTCGGGGATGAGATCTGGTTCCAGAGACTTGAAGACCTCCAACAGGTGGCATATACCCCAGATCAACCGCCAATAACGGAGATCCATCTTGGGATGATCTGGACGACACAATGAGGAACCTTTCTATTATTCAGGCTGATGGGAATTAGGGGTGTTTGTTGGTAGGATTGAGTGCGGAAAGCTACAAACTGCAGGCATGGCCGAACGGAACATGCTTCAAAATTGGCTTTTAAAAAGGAGTTGAGGACACAGGTGGCGAGTATTAACGAATATGGGTATATAATATACACGTCATAGTATAGTGATCCTATTAAAATACAGAAAAATCAGACTTCGGCTTGCAACAGTAAGGCATAGCCCTTCTCATACCTGTACCCCTCCGGACGAGCCTCCAAACACCATTTCAAGCCATGCCTAAATCGGCCCTTTAAGGCCTCTACTTCTTGGTCTTGATTAATTGATTCCACATAACCAAATTCCTGAAACTCCCAGTGGCGACATCCCATCGAACAGGAATTTATTTGCGTGGTCTGGGGTGCAAGAGCCGCCGTGGAGCATTACCACGCATCAAAAGATGGTGTTGTAAACAAACTGACACCAGTGGGCTGCGAGCCTCAAGGTGCCACAGATCATGAAATCGACATCCTCAGGTGCCCGGGCATACAAAAATTTTAGTAAATGATTTGCGCTTATTGTTTTCGGGGCTGTTGTTGGTTCAAGTAGTTGAACATCCCTGAACCGCTAACCCAACTTCAAACAGATCCAACGGTTTTCATCATAATGCAACCTTACTATCGCACCCCAAGTGACAAGTCCACCCAGGAACCTGTGTTTCTCGGAAAAAACAATTGGCTACATAGCCGTAGATGTAAGGTCATGGGGCCGGCCAGGGTCACTTCTAATTATGTGTATCAACGTGCTTCAATATAAGACCACATTACATGAATCGTCACGCGTCAAGAACTCATTCCATACCCACCACATTGACGCGGCCAAGACATCTAGTTCACGATATCCGTGGTTCTCAAGCCCAAGTCGCAAACACACCCGATATGTCGTCCAACTCCTCCATTGAAAAGCCCTCGCTCTTCGACAAAAGAATAGGACTACCAATTCAGCGAAAAAACGCGCAGAAGCGGATCGACTGAAAATGAGGTGTGTTATACGCACTGCTCGCAACTGCTCGTGGTATAATTTACATATCCTAGGGGAACGACATGTTCAAGGATACAAACTATGTCGGAGCGTCGCGTCGATACATTCAAGCAACAAAGTTGGTTGGCCATACTCCAGTACTAATGTCCAACTTGGCTGCGGCACATCTCAAACTCGAGCAGTGGGTAATCTATTATGAAAATCGTTCTATTTCCCTGATGAAGGGTGGTCAGATACGAGATTGCAGAATGGGCAGCCACGGTCGCTTTGCTATACGATCCTCACATGACAAAGCTCGTTATCGCAGAGGAGTTGCAAGAGGCAAGCAGGCTGAATTCGAGGCTGCTCATGCTGGTGGGTTCTAGGATTGATGGTTCAAGAAAATGTTAATTTAATACTACACAACATCTAGATTTTGAAACTGTACTCATAGGAGACCCTCATTGTATGAGGCTAATAACAAATAGACAAGATTCAAGACTTTGGAACACATAGAGAATGTTTAGAGGATGGCGTTTTTGAAGGAAACACCAGCCCCTCCTGGAACGGCACTAGAGGAAGCAGTCAAGCCGATTTGACGATGACCCGTGGGAGATGTCCTCCGTCGACTCAGATAGCAGTGATTGTCACACGTTGGAAACGGTATTCCTTGCCGCTTCTACAATAGTCCTAATGGTGTAGCCGGGGTGGGAGCTGTCGTTTCTCACATGCCCCGATGATAAAAGTGTTCGGGATAGGTTGTGAGTGTATACTGCCCCTCATGTATTTATCCTGCATCCCTAACTACAAAAATAGAGGAAGGAATGTATGCATTCGCCATCTCTTCGATTCTTGCCGTTTTGGGAACACATGCAATTATTCCCATTCGAAAGCTTACCTGAAGGCCGGCCAATGGGATAACCCGGGCGACGAGGATCAGTTCATGGAATACGGGGCCATGATACGCCAGGTCGCTGAAATAAAAACAT